>WEIV01016611.1:0-17599 GCA_013390005.1 Calyptomena viridis | reverse complement strand
GGCCCACGGGGTTCCACCAGGCCCCTCTGCTCCAAACACAGGATCACAGCCTCTCTTTTCCGGCATGTTGCTGTTCCAGCGTGGAAAAATCTCCCAGTCTTTCCACGGGTTCACAGGCTGAAGAATCTTCGCCCCTATGGTTCCTCACAGCTTGCTGGGGCCCTATTCCAGTGTTTAAGGCATCTTCTCTTTCTCCTCTCTCTGACCTTGGTGCTAATCAAGCTCCGCACCCTCCTGTCTCTTAAGCGGCCATGATGTTCTGCACAGACTTTTTTTCTCTACTCCTTCTTAAATATGTTATCACAGAGGCGTTGTTGCCTGACCTTGGCTAGCTTAGAGCAGAGAAAAACTCTAGCAGCTTCTTAAAGAAGCCTCTCTCCTAGCCCCCCCCAGCTAATAAAAAACTCTGGTTACTTAAAACCACAACACAGGTAAATGACTTGACAGCAGACACCGAGAAACTCATAGCTGTAGAAACACCAGGTGACATCTCTCAGCTATTTTTCTTTTATAACCATGTAGATGGTAGATATGCAACAGAATTTATTTCTGACCATTCAAACACCTAGAGAAAAGATGCCATAAAAACCAAAGGAAGTTGTTTACATTTGTCTTCTCAAAGGCAATACAAAGGTATCAGGAAACTCTTTCTGTAAAAGAAACTGAACAGTCACTACAAAGCAACGCTGTGTAATGCCACTTTATTTTAAAAAGGCACAGTTTCTGCCACCTAGCTGCTACATGTAGGTTTATGTACGCTTAGTCTAAAGGAGTTTCAGCATTTCAGAGATAAAAATATAATTCAAAATATAATGCAGTTTTGAAATAATGTATATATTACAGAATTAGTTGATACCATTAAATGCGCATATAAAGCGAGCTATCTACATAAGAATTATTATCTAAGAAAGTCACAGAAGAAGTAATTGCGAGCACTTCATTACTGAAAAATTAACTGGCTTTTGGGGGTGTCTGCATTTTTACAGAAGGTTGAAAAATGCAACTCAGAAAAGCCTCTTCTCCTGCAGTTCTAGTAATCAATCCAGCACTTCCCAACGAGTTCGTGACTCTGTCAGAAGCTCTGGTTTTAATTAATCTATTTTGCAACTATGAAACAGCATAAACTTGAAATTATACTTACAATCTCCACAGCAGACCAACTTTTTAGTTATTACAATGTATTTGATTGCTAGATGGAAAGCAGTGGTAACAAGAGAGTTGCAAAAAGAAAGTGTTGTGTGGTTCTGGAAAGAAAAGGAGTTCCAAGCCATAGTGTGTTTGCATGTTGCCCCTTTGCTAGCCTGAAACATCTGTTAGAGGCCAGTAGCCATGCTTTCACAAATCATTTCTCCACATAAGCTTAATCATTTCTATGCAACTTGCAATGTTCTTCATTTCCATGGTGGTGCTCTTCAATCGCATTTCCAAGATTGCGCTCGTAGCGTGAGATATATTTTGTAGATCTCATTATAATTGTAAGTGGTTTCCTGGATTATCAGCTATCAATGCATATTTCTGTAATTAGTTATCTAAAAGATGAAGCTAAAAAAATATTTCATTAGGTTTTTAATGCAATGTTTCAGCCAAATGAAAATTAGTCCAAGTTACGCTTTAAAAAACACTTCATTTTTTTCTTGCTTCTGAGTCTAACACTATATGACTTTTCCTGTTCATTCAAGCAAGCAAGCAAGCATTTGCAATGGCAATAAAATGAAAGTCTCAAATCAGACAAATTCTACCTGCTGTGCATAGATATTTTCTGACATGTCTTTTAAGCACACACACACATACCCTGATCTAGCAGGTTCCTTGTATGTTCTACAGCCAAGTACACCAAGTATTGCCTCTCAAGCTTGGAACCGCAGAATCACAGAATATTCCAAGTTGGAAGGGACTCACAAAGATCACTGAGTCCAACTCCAGTTCTTGCACAGGACCATCCCCAAGAGTCACCCCATGTGCCCAAGAGCATCATCCAGATGCTTCTTGAACTCTGTCAGGCTTGGTGCTGTGACCACTTCTCTGGTGAGCCTGTTCCAGCATCCAAACACCCTTCAGGTGAAGAACCTTTTTCTAATATCCAACTTAAACCTTCCCTGAAACAACTTTGGGCCATTCCCTCAGGTCTTGTCACTGGTCCCCAGAGAGAAGAGAAGCGTTTGGACTTCAATGATCCTTGTGGCTCTCTTCAAAGTAGATCTTCATATTTCTTCTCATGGAAGAGAGTGAATTCCTTCAGAACTTTAAAAAAACAAAATTACCATTTTTTTGCTCCTAGGTTGCTTTACAGCAGCTGACAATAAGCGTCCAGTAAATTGCAATTAAGTTTTAGCTTTAAATACAGCACGTACCTGCTCTGGGTGATGAACTTCGTAAACTTAAATTTGAAGAAGTTAAAACTTAATTTTAAACTGAATTTTAAAGCTTCAGATGAAAGATGCCTGCATTATATGTTCACTGAGGCTTTTTTACTGCAATGAAATTTGCTCCATGGAGCCTATTGTCAAAAAAGGCCTATATCAAGGTAAATTGAAAGTTATCAGGGTAGCCCAATTAACACATAGTCTATGGCAGAGAATATATAAACCATCTAGAGAAGAGAGGCCAAAGCCTCTGTCATTTCCACCATCACATTAATTACATTTGCTGGAAACTGAACAGGTGGCAGCAGAGAGACTTGAAAAAACCAATTTCTTAGTGTCAAGCAGCCTAACACCTAAGGAAGCTGTACCTCAAGAAAATCTATGCAATTATCTCACAGCACCATAAATTAATTGCACTACCAATTTTCATGACAGAGTTTTATTGGAATTTTGCACTTTGAATTTTGTAAAAATGCTGCACAAAACATGACAGGAAACTTTGCTTTTCCTTCTAGGGAGCGTTTGAGAACTACACAGAGAACTTCATTGACAGTTGCTTGTACCAGACAGCCAAAGCCACATAGTGGAGAAAAGATGCTCTAACTGTAGCTATAGGCAGCTTCTCTTCCCTTGCAGTGGTAACTCCCTAACTGCTTTAGTAAAGCACAGATGTTGTGCATGACCCAATTGAATAATTTTTTTTTTTTTGGTTATGGCTTTGGGGAAGGAAGTGAGTGTTGCACGCAAAATTTAGCGTTGATTAAAAAGCACTAACATTTGGCTGAACAAAACCCAATTTAGCCCCCTGGGCCTGTCTGACCCACTAACCACTGCTTCCTCACTGCTCTGTTATGGCAAAGTTAGTCTTAAATATGCAGAGCTTGCAGAGTAAAAAAATATGACCCTTATGTCAGTTTTGCAGCATTTCCTTAATGACATACTGTGAAAATCTCCACTCCCTCACCCTCAAATTTATTGGTTTTACACTAAACTTCTGTAACAAAGTCATAGTAACTGATGGAGGCTCTTTAGTGATCAAACAGGGAATGCAAGGAAGTATCAGATAGACATATGACATCGCTCAAATGTAGACAATAAACTTTTAGCAAGATTTTGTTTCACTGCATGGAAAAGATGGGGAAAGAAGCACAGAGTATTTTGGAAGTTTAAAATGTACTGTTCCTATGTTATGTGACAACAGATTTCCTCCAGACACTCTATGAAAATAGGTGCCACCTATCAAAAAGGTGATCCCAGTGTTGTTTCCACAGAATAATTTCAGACATGCTCCCTTAAAACACAGGCCTTTCATAGGTGTTGTAGGCTCAGGGTTTGCCTAGGCTTTGTGCTTTCCTATAGACCTGAAACTGTAATCCCTGTATGAAAGAAAAGAGCGTAAAAATCAGGGCGAGGTAGTGGGGAACATATTTAGCCTTTTATTCCCAAAGCATGAGAAAAAGTACTAGAGTCATGCAAGAAGAGAGGCATGGTAGCTACACTTGAACTGCCTCTTGTAATACCATCACCAAGTTTATCAAGATGTGGTGCCCAGTTCAAGTCCCAGTTCTGAAGCATGCATGAAAAACTGCATCTTTTACTATAAAGAAAATATAAGAAAGTAGATTTCCAATCGTCGTCATGGGAGAGGGAAAATTTGAAGTAAGTACCAGCCACCAAATGCTCAGAAAACAAAGAGCAAGCAAAAGGCTCTAAAATAACAGCAGGTCTTGTGATTTTTTTTTTTCCAGCATTCAAGGACTACAACAGACAACGGGTGGATTGGAGCAGGAACCAGGAGCAAAGCCTTTGCCATGCTTAATAATTAGATGCCTGCAGCTCTCTGAAAGATGCTGATCCGCCTCCTGCACAGAAAGCAAGGAGACAGCAGAGACCCTCTCTAAAAAGCACGAGATATCCTGCAGGTAGTGGAGGTTAATGATATCTTGCAAAAATGTGATTCTTCAAAAAGGGAAAAGGGACTGACACGTTTTCAGATTATCAATGCTTAATCATTTTAAAGGAGTGAATAAAACTACGTTTCGTTACCTCTAATTTCTTATGCTTTCCAAAGACAAATTAGAACTACAAGGAAGAATCAGGGAAAAAAATCAGAGCCCAAAACACAGCCTCTATGTACAACTCTTACATTTTCTTTCCCTTCCACTTGTTTTCAAGTTGAGGGGATGTCCAATACAAGCCTTCAAACTAAAGATCAATTTCATTTCACTGCCAAGACAATTCATTCAGAGGAAAAAAGAGGCAGCATACCACAATGTACATTTCAAATATTTTTTCCACAAAGGATGTTTCAATGACAGAAAGATCTTTCTAGTGTAAGTATTCTGCATGTCTGTATTAAAAAAAAAAAAAATCCTACTGTTTTTTATTCTTCTGCCAAGATCAGCTTTTTAAACACTGCAAAAAAAAAAAAAAAAAGGTGAAAAAAGAATATTGACTCCATCACTAGAGATCACAGACATGGAATGCCTTGCTGTATGGCATGGCACAACAAGGCAGGGGCATCAGGCACTATACCAGAGAAGAATTTTGGAAAACACTTTAGCAGCTTCCAATAGCTGTCATATGAGAGACTTCTAATGCAGTAATCTGTAGTTGCAATCTGATGGCAAGACAACCTGATGCAAAATACTTCTTTTCAAAAAAGCTTTACTGCATTTTTTGATGAAAACTCATGTTCACAGATTATCCACCTCAAAAGAGGGCTTGAAGATACTTTTCAATGGTGCCATCTACATATAAGGAAAAAGTAGGCACATCATCTAGCTCATGTGAAAGAAAACCACAAGCAAGGGACTTTGAGCCTTCAAACTGAGAGAGTTTCCACGGTTTGAGATTAAAACTCCATTGCACTCTTGCTTTTTCTTGAATTTCCCACACACGGACACAAAAGGCAATACCCTTAAAGCCCAAAGGACTTAGATTTAATGCAGTAAATTCCAAGCAGTCTGATTATGTTAACTACTTTAGACACCCATGAGAAGAACAGCATTCAGGTCAGTTATGCACACAATAAAGTTACCTTTTCACTCCCAAATTTCTGTTCATGTAGTCCTGGCTTTCTGGAAATGGAACAACATGATACCCTGTCAGTCACCAAGCTCTGCAACAGGCACCACACCCCTGACAGAGTCCCACCAAGGTTTGTGGTATGTGTTAGTCAAGCCTTGGTCTCCTCTACAGAGATGAGGGGTCTCATACAAACAGATACTACCCCAGCAGACGTTATTGAGATGGTGGAAAGGCAGGGAATGAATGACATGGAAGGAAAGGGAAAGATTCAGCCAAGCCAACTACTGCTAGAGTTAATAATCATGCCCTGATTCAAACCAGGCTCCTCTAAAGCAGGTCAGGTTAATTTTGATTACTATGCAGTTTTTTCTTGGCATAAGCCAAAGGGGTTCACATCAGAACTGCAGCAACCACTTGGGAGGCAGGAAGCTGCTGTGCTTAGCCTGTGAGTACCATGACCCGAATTAATTAGTATGCAGCGCTGCACATTTCCTTAAATCATCTCCAGTGCATACATTCCTGGTCTCACATCCAGGGTCACCATAGCTATGAGGGAAACAAAAGATGGTGGTGACGCTTGCTGACAACTGCTGCCCTGCCTCTTCCACATGCCTCCACAGGGGCACAGCTAATATTGGGGAAGGTATTTCCTCATGCAAACTCCTACCATGCAAATACAGGTAAGCCCATATGCAGGAGACAGCAGGAGATGGAGTTCCCAAGCAAAAGTGGAAATGAAAAGTCTGCATGCCAGTGTGTGATTTAAGTGAGTTAATGGCAAATTTAAGATTATGTGGAGAGGTAAGTTTAGGTTACTATAGGCACCCTGAGAGGAAAGAAGCTACAGCCCAGACAAAACACTACCAGATTTCCACACTGCATAGCTTGTGCCATAGCACACACAGAGGCATTGTGATTACCTTCTGATTCAAAGCCACCTATTCCACAGGCTTAACATAACCAAAGTGTATGTCAGCAGCACCCACAAACACAAGGAGAACCCTTTTATGCAATGTCACTGTTACATCTGAAAAAAGTCTTTTCCTTTGTAGTCCATAAAAAAACAACCAACCAACCAAAAAACAGACACCATGGAATGAAATAAAGCTTGCCTTGTTTCACACTAAGCCCAGAAAGGCCATACAGGCACCATCTTCAAAAGCCCTTGCAGAAAGGATCACAGATGTCCAAGCCATGCCTTACACTTCGTCCAGCAGCCCCAAAAGCCCCTGATCATACTAGTCTCCCACGGAATGGTTGGTGACAGTGAGTAAGCAGCTAAGAGCTGTAATCCTGATCTCCCCCTCTCAAACTTCATGTTTTGTATCATTAACTTCAGTGCTTAAGAGAAACACAGCTGCCTTGGCAGGTCACACTCAAGGAAGGACAGTTTCGGACACAATAAGTGCAAAAGCTTCTTAAAAGTCATGATGACCTAGGGGAAGGATTTCAAATTAATTGCCAGTATCTCCTAGCAGGAAGCACTGGCACAGTACATCCTGCATGCTGTGGGAGGCCTGGGATGCAGGCTGTCACTGGGGTGCTCTTCCCAGCTGTCTCCCTCAGGACAAAGCAGTGCACACAGCAGCTGCCAAGCCAAGCCTGAAGCCTTTAAGTGCCACAGCTCCATCCATGTCTGCCACCGAAGAGCAAAGGCTCCTGCTGCAAGACCACTTGTGACTACAGAAGTCACCTGAGCATCCAAAAGTAAAAGCTTGAATGTCTCTGGGATCACATGCAGCAGCTCAGGATCAATTAAATTTCGGGATACTGCTGTGATGTCAGTGCTTTAGCCTGACACAAGAAAATAATATTAAAATGGCTAATGAATGCAAGCTCAACAAGGCCAAGTGTAAGGTCCTGCACCTGAGTTGGTGCAATCCTAACCATGTCTACAGGGCCAGGCAATGACTGAGAGCAGCCCTGCCAAGTACTTGGAATTGTTGGTGAATAAAAAACTGAGTATGAACCAGCAATGTGCATTCACAGCCCAGAAAGCCAATTGTACTCTGGGCTACATCAAAAGCAGCGTGGCCAGCAGGTCAAGGGAGTTGATTCTGCCCCTCTACTCTGCTCTGGTGAGACCCCAGCTGGAGTACTACACCCAGCTCTGGGGTTCTCAGCACAGTAAGGACATGGACCTGTTGAAGCAGATCCAGAGGAGGCCACAAAGATGATCAGAGGGGTGGAGTACCTCTCCCATGAAGACAGGCTGAGAGAGATAGGGTTGTTCAGCCTGGAGAAGAGAAGCCTCTGGGGAGACCTTATAACACCATCCAGTACCTAAAGGGGCCTAGAGAAAAGATGAGGAGGGACACTTTATCAGGGAGTGCAGATAGGACAAAGGGTAATGCTTTAAACTGAAAGACAGCAGGTTTAGATTAGATACTAGGAAGAAAGTCTTTACTGTGAGGGTGGTGAGACACTGGAACAGGTTGCCCAGAGAAGTGGATGCCCCATCTCTGGAAGTGTCCAAGGCCAGGTTGGATGGGGCTTTGAGAAACCTGGTCTACTGGGAGGTGTCCCTGCCCACAGCAGAGGAGTTGGAACTGGATACTCTTTAAGGTACCTTCCAATCCAAACCATTCTATGATTCTACGCTTTTTCTCCTATGTTTAAGGGGAAGAAATCTCTCTCCATAGAGATCAAATAACTACATGCAAATGCAAAGTGCAAATGTTGGAGCAAGAAGCATATGCAACGAAAAGCCTGACATATTTTCTGAGTTAGGCAATAGAAAACACTTTATTTACAAGGTACAGGAGCTAACATAAGGGACATTTCACACATGCAGTAGAAGACAGACTACTGATCATGTGGGAAGTGGGCACAGCAGTCACGCTCATGAACATGTATGGAAGGAAAAAGGCATGCTTCCCTCCTACGAATCTTACCATTCTCTTCCATAAAAAGCAAAGGTTTAAGGATCAAGCATTTTAGGAAGAATTACAGTAGATGAGAACTTCAGCAAGCATGACGGCATTTTCTGAATCAATAAACCTGCCTTATACAACGGGAAAGAGGAAGGAATTCTTTGGAAACTCACATTTTGGCTGGATAACTGCTTCTTCCCTTCTGTGTCTTCTCATGAAGTCCACATAAGTCTCTTCTCAGGAGTCCTGCACAAGGACCCATTTAGCATGCCAAAGGAATAACTAATGAACAAAGATACCCATTTACAAGTAGCTGGTAGGATTGTTTTTGTTTCTTTGTTGTTGTTTTTGTGTGGGGGGGGTTAACAGAAACTCAGGTATTGTTCCCATTCTTATCCATCAATTAAACCCTAACAACTCTGTGGCAAATAAGGAACATTTCTAATTCTCTAACCCCTTTGAACATAATTCTAAGAGGGTAGGTAATCTTCAGAAAGTAAATTGGCATCCTACAGCCATCACACTTATTAATTTGGCAGGTGTCTCTACAGCCAAAAAATACCTACACTATCTAAGATCAATTAATCAGATATGAAACAAAATAGGTTCATCAACTAAACACATTTTTGTAAGGGGGAGAAGCAGCTAGTGCTGACTTTAACTACACTGGTATTTTCCTGAACTTTTTTTTTTTATGTTCTTATTAAGAACAGAAGACTAAGTGTGCAGTAATTAACACAGTTATATGTCAGGTTTTAACAGCTGCTGGGACATTCCCACTAGCCTTGGCAACAACATTTAATACTCCACATGTACCATACCCTTTTGTTACTGTGAAAATAGAAATCCAAGACCCCAACTTCCCTCCAGTAAAGTATTTAATTTCGCTTTAAGAAAACATCTCCTGATATTCTGTTTATTTTAAAGATATTTATTCTGATGTCTCCTTTGTTTTCTCTCTGTAGGAGAGGTACATCACTTACTTGGGAGTACAAGTCAGTCACAGCTGTGCTCATCTACCACACGTGAATCACACACATGCAAACCCAGAAAGCACTTCTGGCCGCCACTTCAGGCAGGAAGTCTTCCATGGAGGATCAAATACCAACAGGAATAAGGTGGGCAGGGAACTAGTTACCCACACACATCCCCAGCCCAAAAAACCTGGCAGAACACAGCCTAGAGGGAGGGAAGGACAAGGTTTGACCACAATGTCCAGAATTTCCTCTCTGTGAGGATAACGGAAAGAGCCTAAAACATGCTGGGTGTATTGGGGGGCTGATCATAATGGGGAAAACATTCAGCAGATTTTATGACAACCACAGGAAACCTAAGACAATCCAGAAATAAAGTTTTACAGGAAAATAATTTTAATGAAATCTGCAGACTCTTTAAGGCTAAAAACATTTGAGTCTTGACTCACGCTGCCACCTTATTTGTGTTTCATTTCAGCCTCACCCACTCCCCAAATACCTACCTTCAGTCTGCCATGGCTACTTTAAATTAGTGTTTTCAAGAGTTTCTTACTCTTTCATCGTTCTTTTGCTTCCCTGAGGTTTCCACTGAAAACTAAGAGAAATTTAGCATGTGGTAGATTACAACAATTTCTCAAATATGGTGTTGCAAGAATATCAGTGGCAGATAAAATGAAAAACCTCAAAGAATTTCAGGGGGAGGTTAAAGATTAAGTATCTATTATATGTTCCTCATAGCTAAAGTTTGAAGAGAAAAACAGGTATTTTCAAACTGTTTAAAAATAATTTAAAGAGAGACCAAAAACTGCAGGCTAAAACCAGCAGAATATCTAACTGGTTATTTTTCATTTCACATTGTTTCTTTAACTCCAGACATTATCTGAATTGGGGGATTTTCATCAGACAATTATCAAGCATGAGAAATTGCCATTTCAATTTCAGCACAGAATGGAAGAAATGTCTATGAAGGGAAAGTATACACTGCATGAGGAAAATAATTACTAACGTTGGATACATCAGTCATATATAGCAAAGACCCCTCTGCACTGCATTCTTTGCATTCACTTACATAAAACTTTGGCTCACCGTAACTGTTATCAGCTTTAGTACCTCATAACTTCACTGGTTGGGAGAAGGCAGTAATAGATTATGTACTATATTCTGTTACATTCCCCTGACGTTGCATGACAAATATCTCAGAGATTTCAAGGCTTTTGTACCAGTGCCCATCACAGAGCCTAAGCAGATGTTACTTGAAGTGTTCTTGTTTGTTACACCTTGCAAGTTGTGGATTCTTGACAGATGTGCTGGAGCAGATCCTTGTGCTTGCACCAAAAGTTCTCAACTCCAAATACTCCCACTACTGATCTCTTTCCTCATTACCTTTTTTTTTATTTTTTTTGTAATATATGCCTAAACAGCTCAAGAAAAGCATTCATTTCCCACAAGGAAAGTTCCATGTGGCAAACTTATTTTCAGCTGTGTGCTTAACAAATACAACTCACTTTACGCTTTTGTTTGGAAAAGTGCATGACAACAACAACAGAGTTTTGGTGAAAAAGGTGTATGTTTACACACAAACAGCAATCACTTAAAACCTTCCAAAAGTTATTTCTTAAAAAAACCTCCAAAAACAAATCTACAAACACAAGATACAGAACACACAATGAACAAGAAAATTAAAATTTATTTAGTATAGAAGTTACAAAAAAGTATTGAAGATCCAGCTAGTGCTCTGCACTAGTTTAGACTTGCATGGTGTTTGTCAGCATGGTGTGTGTCAAGGACTTCATTCCAAATCCTGACAGCGATTCCCAGAACCTACAACTTAAGATGCTTTAAAAAGAAGTCTTAACTTCATGAAAACACTGTCTTATGTCATGAAACATTTGTGTCCCATCAGAGTGCAAAACACATATAAACCCAAAGAATTAAAAAATACAAAAAAAGTGGGAAATCACTCCTGAAGAGGTAAGTAAGAGCCAACAGCAGCCACATCCCAAACAGGCTCCCAAAGGGTGTCAGCAGGTGACTGCAGGCAACCAATGCTCACCTGCACCCAGCAGCTTCACTGATGCTGATGCACACTCAGCATTAGGACTGAAAAGCCTCGATGAATTTGCTAGCATGCAAGCTGACAAAAACATAGACTAAAAGGTAAAACCAGACACTGGAGAGTGCCAATCAGCTGTGCCTTGCTGGCAGCGCAAGGGAGCAGATTCCTCCTCACCCATCCATGGCAGGCTCCACAGCTCCAGCTCAGCAAAACAACCAATAAGCCCAAATGTATGTTTCCAATATTGAGAAAAACCAGCACACTACTCAAAATGTAATCCTCCTCTGTCTGGAGTCTCATCATTTACTCTGTGTTTTGGATCTCCCGGCCAGCTGCATTGTTAACACAAAGTGTCCTTTCTGTATGACAATCCACAAACCAGCACCTGGAAGGCAAGCCAGCTGCTTCCTTACTCCTGAGCCACTAACTGCACAAGTTTTGCACTGTTTGCCTTCAGTGCAATCCAACTCTTTGATTTATGCATGATTTACACCAGGGCATTTCTTATATTTCCATTGGCATTGAAGGAATGTATACACAGATAAGAGTTTATGCAGCAATATGCAATGACTGCTCTATGCACTTAATAAAGATTAAAATATAACAAACAAAACACCCCACAAAATTATGAAGGATTTATCTTACTTTGCACACTTCAAATCACAACTTCAAGAAGTCCAGTCTTATTCATGACACAGGTCCCAGCTATCTTTGAACCAGTCCTTTTCAACACCCTTCCCCCAGGCAAAAAGAAAATCCCAAACATTAAAGTACAAAAACATTCCTGAAAGTCATTTGCCTACAAAGAACTCTAGGCTAAAGTTTCCAACTGTCACATACATACAACTATCAAAGTATAAAACAAACACACTTAAAACCAATGCAGAGCAAAGCACTGAGGTTTGTAGCTCTCAATAGCTCTGCATCTGGCACATCTTTCTGTTAATGAAACATAAGCTCCATTCACATTTTGAAATTGCTTCTAGTCAAACAGCTCCAAAAACAGGGGGAAGAAAAGATGTCAATTCTCATAGCACTTTGTGTTGCTTCTAAATGTTTCCCAAGCCACAATTCCACATGCAAGCTTTTGAGCCTAAAACCCGAGACAGATAATTATGGAGAGGAAAACTGCCAAAGCACCAACACAGAGCAGCAACAGAAAGTAACAAACAGCTGAGAACTAAGTGGTACATAGGATGCTACCTATTTGTTACAGTGAATGGTGACATCTCCACTGATGCTCACTGTGTTAACAGGGGAGGCGTGACAAGATTTTGACTGGCACAGCCATCCCTACACCCAAGCTGTCTGAGGCTCACACCTACCTCCAGAAGAAAAGCTGGGAGGGGATCAGGAGATGTGGATTCCTCACTGGGTACTGTCAAGCCAAGTTTGCTTTCTCTGGGCCACAGACTACATTGCATACAGAAGGAAGAAGCCACCTTACAAGATGGACATGGCCCTGTTTTGCCTTTTGACCACTGTTGGCATTAACTCAGTAATCCTCCCAGCACAGGATTCTGCACCTGTACAGAGCCTCTCAGGCTCAGCTGAGACCCATTACTTTAATACAACAATCTTTGGTGTCCCACATGGAAACTAAACTATCTTTCCTTACATTTGCTCACACCAACTCAAACCCAGAGGCACTTGACCTGAACACATTTTAAGCAACCAGCCAGGAGAACAGAAGGAATTTCCCTCAAATCAATCCATCTGCAAGCACACTTCAGTGGACCATGGAGAACAACTTCCCAAATGTGTCACTACACACCTCACCTGACTGGAACCCCAGAGAGATGTTTGCTCTATTGGGAGTGAGCCTTGACCCCACACTTCATGATAAAAAGCACCTATGTTAAAAGTACATTAATAAGCATATACATATAACTTCCACAACTCACAGGAAGGCAGTTCCCATGGCTCTGTGCAAGATCTCAGTACTTCAATGGGAACAGCCTGAGGAGCTGCACAGAGGAGCAAGGCAATGTGCTGCCTAGGCAGGTGCTGGGGATGCATTAATGGGGACCAGGTGTGTGCATGTCTGAGGAAAGGTGAAGGGCACACACAGCTGGGATGCACACAGGGGACATCAAACAGAAGATAAATCCACCAGTTTCTCTGGGAAGAGCAGTCATTGTGAGGAGTGTGGTAACACAACAACCCACAGCACCTCCCTCAGCAAACGCTTTACCTCAGTGAAATTTCAGTGGATACAATGCTCTCATACTTCTAAAAGGATAACAACACATTTATATCCAAAAACCATCAGTGGAAACATAATATGTACAGAGATTCTGCATCTGGCTGTAACAGCTGTGTATGTCAGGAAAAAGAAAATCCTCACTATGAGAACGTGCACCCACTCATGGAAGACACAATGCCACTGCATGAGGAAAAAAAAGATATCAAGAAGTGAGCTTCACTGAGTTTATTTCCACATTTTTAAAACCTTATCATGAAATAGATACTGGACTTATTTTTTTAGAGTATTGACTTTTGATATGACTAAACATTGTTCAGAGAAGTCACAGATGCCCCATCCCTGGATGCTCCTTCCTTGGAATTGTTCAAGGTCAGGCTTTGAGCAGATGAAAAGGTGTCCCTGCCCATGGCAGAAGGGTTGGACTAACTGATTTTTAAAAGTCTCTTCCAAACCAAAACATTCTATGATTAGAAAGCATTAACCTTGAAAAACAAAGGCTATAGAAAAAAAAATTGTATTAAAAAAACCATGCTTGCAACATGACAACTGCATATTGTAACACATGGAAGCTAACTTGAAAAAAAGCTACCTGGCTTGAGCAAAATAAAGTCCTTTAAACATTGAAAGACACCTGCAGACTTCAATTGGTTTAAAAAGTTCTATAAACACTCTGAAACAAACAGTTCAGACCTCCCAGGGATGTAATCTATGGTATGTTTTTCTGAAATGTAACAATACAAGATCTATCACACAGAATTCACACACAGGGCAGTAGATTTCCTTTATTACAGAACCACATGTTTAAGAAAGAGAGCAAGAAGGAGAACCTGTAAATATGGTGAAAACACAAACTGCTTAGGATACTAGGAATATTTGAAATACACAATGTTTTCTCCTCTGCCTCTTTGTTAGACAAAAATGATTACAGTAAGAAGGTAAAATTAAGTACCTTTTTAACAGCACAAGGAGGTGTTGTGGAGATAGAGGAAGGGCAGCAGTATAAAATTCTGCATTTCATGGGTTTTAAGGGAAGATAAACTTAATATTAGCTTTTTTTTTTTTAATAAAAATGAGGTTAAATATATCTAAGAGGTGTATAATTTAGGAAAATATGGACTATAACACTTGGCAATTGAAATCCAGCCACCTTTATTCACTGAAGCTAATCAGATTTTATTATTACTGTTAGACACAAAAGACTCCAGAGCTCCTGCCTGAATGAAGTGTATAGCTGAATAGAAAGAATGAGGACTGACTCTCTTTCAGGATTTACCCCCAGCTGCTTTTAGAAGGAAGCCTGGTTTAGGGCATATTTGAACCTACTTTGGACAAGTTTCATGTAAAAGCAAGGATCACTTCTATGGGTGGTAGAAACCCCTAAAGTGGAACTCCTGAGGTTACTGCCCATAAGAAAGGGATGGTCCACTCTGGGATGCAGGGAAGAGCTATGGGGATGTAGGAGCAACTGATGGTGGAGCTGGATGTGCCAGAGAAGGTGTGAAGGACAGGGGATGGCCCCAGCATGGCACAGTGTGATGTCCCTGGGAACTCCCGGGCTTGCAGGCTGCACAAGGCAATAGTCCCTACACAGGGACTTCAGAGAAATGGGATACAAACCCACATGAAGACAGGCACAATTTCAGCCCATTTGCAGCTGGTGTTCTCCTCAGTATCTCTTTTTTTCACAAACCAACCAACCAAAACATAACACATGTACCCACTTTGTTCCAACAACTTTTCCTATTTGAAAGCAACTGTTTGGGGAGTACAGAGAAGAAAAACTGTAAAATTATGAGAACACACAGTTCCCAAGAAATGACACTGTATCACGCTTTTCAAACATTCATGAACAAAAACCTTTTGCCTTTTTCATTCATTTTGTAAAATAACAGCTCCCCTCCCCACCTTCTAGATGGGTAGGACTTCTCAGAGGAGGTACACAAAACACTAAACTGGTTTTTACTGACAACCCTCCAACCAGTTGACACAAACCCTAACTGATGCTGAAAATAGACTTTCAGAAGTATTGAGGGAGCCAAAAGCCCACTGAACATCAATGACTGCTGCAGCCTCCAAAAAGGAAAAAAAAAAAGTCACCCTCACTAAGTCAGTCCTCCACAAAAATTTTGTGCAAGCAACGACGACTCAAACGGTCCTAATGAGAACCAGTCAAACACATCCTTGCCATCAGATCAGGAAGCTCAATAACAGCACTGGGGCTCCAAGCAGGTCCCAGTGAGACAATCACATCAGCCTCAGTCTATCTAATGCCAAGGCAACAGTTATGCAATGCTAGAAACAAAACCTTGTATTCATGGGGGACTAGGTCCCCAGCCAACAAAGGCTTCCTTTTGTATCTTTTTTCTGAAGTATTTCTTCTGAAATTTGTGCTCCAAGTTCACTCTCCTCACAGACCACCCTGCCATTGCCTGGTCAGGCCCAGCTTGGTCATCCAACAATGCTTCTAAGCAAAGAGATCAGCAGACCTTGGAGTTTTTTGTTATTATCATCATTACGAGCAAAATGTTCAAGAAATATTTTCTTCTCTTCACTCCTCTTTTCCCAACTGCTACATTCAGGACAACACATTCTATATGGACATAAATTATATATTTCATACACTGTTGCAGACCCATAACCTGCAAAACTAACGTTAGTGTTTTTATAAGATTTTAGGACTGAAATAAAGATGTGCTTCTCAAGATGAAACACTGACAAAGACTTAAAACAACTTTTTGATTTCAAACTGCTAGCAACTTAATTTACTGAAGAAAAATCAATTTCATACACTTAGCAACAAAGACATCTAAGAACAATTTTACAGGTGTTATCTTAGAAATCAATACGCTTCACTTAATAAGACACTAAGAAACATTACTTTCTCTCTTTCCCTCTTCCATCCCCATTCCAAGATTTATTGTAGATTAACCCAAGGCAGTAAAGTAAAAGTGTAAAGTAAGAGAAGAATAGTAACATCTAGGCAGAGAAAAGGCTGAAACACTTTGCAGTTTTACTCAGTATCAAAAGTTCATATAGGAAAAGCATAGTCTAAAAAGTAAGTATCAGAATATGCATGCAAAAAAAAAAAGCTTTTTGATGCTGATAATACAGCTGGTTGGTTTGTTTCATCTGCCAGAGCTACAGAGGCCACAGGAATCAGTACTTTAACATGCACTGAAAGGGATGTTTAAAGTTTAAAAAAGCTTAGTAAAGAGATGGTAATACTACAGGAGTCTAATCTTCACTAAGCTAGGGAACAAACCAGTTAATAAGCATTTAGAAATTAAGGAATTAGGTGATGTGAATTAATTTAACAAAGCAGCAACCATAGGAATTCTGTCAGCTTCCTTCAGCTTTGGATGAGTAATTAATTTTTTTTTCTTCTTAATTAAAACCAGAGACAGTGCCAACATCACTATGTGCATATTAGCACTCAGGCACGCACTGATACCTCTGCTTTAGCAGCTCCAACCTCTAAGCAGTAACATGCCACTGGCAAATTAAATAGTGTAGATACAGCTGTATTTTTCTATATTTTATTTTTTTTCCCAAAAAAACCTCTTAACTTTCATTACTCCTTAATTAATTTGGATGTATTGTTGGTTGAAAGGAGAGCTCGCAGAAGCAGCCCATACTAAAAGGCTCACGCTAAGAGGATGCGAATGCTGAAGGTGAGTGCCGACTACAGAACGACCCATGTGCACTACAAATCTTTCCCTCCCTAAGGCCCCATTTCTGCTCCTGTTAACACACTCACGCAAGCGCTACCCTTCCCATAAGTTTGGGAACAGAAGCTGCCACTTTCCATCCACACCCAACTCCCTCGACAGCGCAGATCCCAAGCGGCAAGAGGGAAAAAGCGCACTACGTTATCCCGGTGGCCCGCAGGATCCCCAATGCCCACAGCATCACGCCTGGCACACGGGCGGACTCAACGCTGACCGTCTCCAGAAGGCAAGTCCACTCTCCTTCCTGTCCCCCGAAGCTATTCCTCCTCTCCCAAATAGACTTTACCTCCCGGCAAACACTGCAGGTCTGGCGCAGAGGGGCTGAGCAGGTCCCCCCGCCCCGCCTTACCCCGAGGGGAAGCCGAGCGA
>WEIV01016609.1:0-19196 GCA_013390005.1 Calyptomena viridis | reverse complement strand
TTTCTTCAGACTTTTCAGTAGTTTTTAGCATATTTGGTTTTCTATTACTTAAGGTTGTATTTAAAGGATCCACAGGTACAATTTGTACATATATATACCTTTGTATTTATTTTTGCTGGTATTTGGATGAGTTGTTCTCATCAGTCTGCTGTGACTCTAAGGCAATTAATCTTTTTCTGAAATTTGTAGACAGTGCTCAATAATTCAGTAATGTGCCATTATTACTTATGTAATGTATTCCTGACATGAACCTTTTATTTCCTTTTTGTACAGTTAAATGTCATTGAAGACTGAACTGTAGCAGGTTTGTCTTAAGTTGAGCAATTCAATAGTCCGAGCTTGAAATTCCAACCATGCAAGTTAAAACTACTCAAACTGAAAATACAGGTATTGCTACTATGTTTGCACTGGTGTGGCACGTTTTAGGCAGATATTACTGTTTCAAAATCTTGACATTATAGATATTAATATCCATCACATTGTTGGCTTCTGTTTCTCTACAAACATTATAAACAAACAGCTTTTCTCTTATACTACTGAGACTTTAATCAAGAAGAGAGGATTAGTGGAAAAAATTTCTATTAGATAAAGCTTTCAAGAATATTTTTAAGAAAAAAGACTATTTGCACACTCTCCCATTAGTTAGAGCAGGAAACTCCAGATGGAATATTAGGCCCCTTTCCAATGGAAGGTATTTTCAGCTTTGTTTCATGCTTGCTTGTAACTTGTGCAATGGCAGCCTCTTGGGTACCAGCAGGATTCAAATGCTAGAGAAATGTTATGAATAGGATATTCACCTATTTTCATTCTTTATTATGCAATTTGTTGACTATTTTCTGAAGGATCACTTCTGGGTTCAATCTAATCTCAAAAAGAAATGTTTTTTTTAAGATTTCTCTGCATGTGTCTGTCCCCTATTTACCTTCCAGATTGTTGTTTTGCAGAGAGTTTGGATCTCAAAAATGTTGTAATTAGAAATGTGGTAGCAGGCAGCCTCTCAAATTAGAGTCTCAAGTCTGAGGAAAGGTTGAAACATGAGTTGTGCTGCTTTGGGAATCAGAATCCGTGTGGAAGAGAGTTGTTACAAGGGAAAGCCACAGGGAGCCAGGCTGCATCATTTTTGTAGTGCAGGGAATAACTTGTGTGTCTTTTGTTCTGGGGGTTTGATATGTTCAGCACAACACTTTCATCAGCTACAATTCTGTATCAGCAGAACTAGTTTAATCCTGTACCAGCTGTGGTTTTTTGCAGTGATTTGTGACTTTGTGGATATAAACAACCACACAGAAGAAAACAGACTGAAACGTACTTGCTTTGAGGCAAACTAATGTTTCCCTTAATAGCTTGCACCCTTCCTGTGTTTGCAAAAGTGCTGTTCAAAAAAATATATTTTTTTTTTTCTTATAGGGGAAAAAAGAAAAGCCATATTTTTCCATTTAAAAGCATTTTGTCAAACTTTTAATGATGACTGCTGGGATGAAAGTCAATCTCAGTCTAATGTCTAGACTTCCATACTTCTTAAGGAAAAAAAGAAAGACTTCTGTTGTTCTGTGGTGTTTTTCTCACTAATAATTTTTCAAAGCTCTTTGTCAGTTTACTGGGGTGGGTGGGTGGATATTTCATTTTTGTAAGTTCTGTGAAATTACATAGTTGAGAGTGTGCCTCAAAAAAATTGTACCCAGTACAGCAAGCCTGAGGCATGAGCTGTGAGCTCTGCACAGAGGAGACTTTTGCAATAAAATGCAAAGAAAATGAGATGTTTTACTACGTAATTTTGTCATGGATAGTTACACAAGTTTTACATATAAAACATACGTACATAATGTGAGGGACATGACATCACTTGAACAGAGATCATACATTCTCACAGCAAGCTAATTTTTATTATGTCTTTTCATAGAATGCATTTTATAAAATTAATCATTTCTTCAAAGAAAAACATCTGAGATATGTATAAATTTTAGAGGTTAAGTTTGTATACTCTATTAGGGGCAAATCTTCACCATGGGAAAGGGATCATTTCATGGAAATGTTGGTTGAACTTGCAGACATGTTAATGTTAATGCATAAAAATGTCACGTTTGAAACAGAAAAGCACTTGAACATTTTTCAGTTCTAACCTTTGTACTGAGTTTTCTTCCTTTTTCTTTCTTCGTTCACTTTTATTTCCTGTTAGATTGTACTGCATTTGAACCATTTTCCTTAACAAAACCTTACAGCTTTGCTGAGAGTGCCCGAGAGCAATATGAAAAATTGTCCAACATGCACAACAACATGACTAAATTGTATGAAAATTTGGGAGAGTACTTTACCTTTGATCCCAAAGCAATAAGCATAGAAGAATTCTTTGGTGATCTGAGCAACTTCAGAACTCTATTTTTGGTGAGTAATGTCTGGAAAATATTATATATTTTCTTATTTATTTATCCTTCCAGTTTTAATGCTTTCCTTGTCTCTCTATTTTTTTTCATTACATTAAACATTGTTTTGTTCTGTGATAGGAAATTCTTTAGATTTTGGTCATGGAGAGCTGCCATCCTCCAGTTTGTAATGTGACAACTCAACTGTGCATAAGATTGAGACATATGGATAGTTAGAATATCTTTTTTTTCTTTAAAAAAAAAGTGGCTGACACACTGTAACGAGACATGATCTGAAAAGCAGGTTAAAATCCAACCTGAATGGATGTGTCTCCATTCGTGTTGTGTCAGAACCTGGGTGATGCCTTAGTGATGCTGAAACCTTGGAGATGACTCTGCATTACTGGCAGGAGCTCACTGAGGTGCTGCTGTTACCATTTCCAGTCATGCACAGTGCTCAGGGTATGTCTTTTTTAGGAAGAAATTAAAGAATTTTGTTTTAAACAGTTAAGTTTTGAATGGATTTAATGTCATCTTTCCTAGTGGCTTTCTGGGAGCCATAATTAGCTGCACCATAGGAAGTGTGCAGGGAAAACAGATGCCTGGAATGTCACATTGTGTCTCTGGAGAATCCAACCATCACTTGGAAATCCCACTGTTTGCCATACAGCTGGGGCTCACGGGTCTGCCTGTTGCCAGGAGCTGCCTTCATTTATCATGCAAACATAAGACTTTGAGTGTGATGGAGGAATAACTGTTTTTAAACATTTTTAGTGGAAGAGGCTACTGTGAAAGTGTTAAACCACCTTCTGTAGTTCAATCGTTTTTTTTATTTTAAGCAAGTAGCTTTTGTGTGTTTTCAGCTTTTTTTTCAAGTGTATTCCAGCTTATATATTGCAATATTTTACATCCTGAATAATTTTTAAGTCTGTCTGTCTTTTTTAAAATGTGGATACATGGGCTGGCAGTGGACAAACCAAATGCCTGCCTTCTGGTAGGCAAAAGTTTGTCTACATAGAAGAGGCATAATACAAATAATCTTTCCGAGTTTCCAGAAAAGTAAGTCTGATTTCTTGCATTACTTTATAATTTTAGAAAGAGGACAAAATAATTTCCTATTATACTATTCTGATGCTACATGTTAGTCTAAATAGTTAATTACATCCATCTGATGCTATGGTCCTTAACATTGTCTGTCCTTTTATCTTCTAAGACTCATAACTCACTGATGAAATGAGCTTGGACCATATGTATGATATATACTAATTTAAATGAGAGTGATCCAATATAAAATAGTGAGATCCAAGGCCTAAGTATCTTGAGGAGACACTTTGTTTTCCACAGCATCACTTCTACTTCAGTCAATTCACTTGTTCAGATACATAGAGTAGTAGTAGTAATTGTAATTAGGTCTTTTGAGAATTTTTTTGACTTATTTCATCCAGTAGAGCAGAACCTTGCAGACTTTAGTGGCATAAAGATTGTTGTTTAGGGATTTAATTTTTTCCAGACACTTGAGCAAGGCCTAGGGCAAACATTAAAAGTTCACAGTAGAGCAATTTATCTTTTTTCTTTATAAGGAAAAAAAATTACTAAAAGGAATTAAGATTTTCTGCAATATTTTGATGTTTGCAAGAAGTTCCCATAAAGATCAGAAAAAGATGCTGTAACTCCTTTAATCTGTGGAATTTACCGTAAGAAAGTAATAACTGCTGATAAGAATCAGATAAGACTGAGGATATACAGAATCTCCAAACATTCCCTAGAGCATGCATATTTATTAAGTTTGTCCAGTTCAGACTGATGTAATGCCTGTGTGCTTTCTCTAACTGATCCCATTAACTACTTTTAGTATTTTGGTAAATGGTTGAAATTTTTTTTTTTGAAATATTGATGAGTGGTTTCTTCCTGTTTATCATTCTGCTGTTCTTGCTAATTCCTGACTATTGATAAAACTTGTTTCTTCTGCCACTAGCCATTTTAATTTAGAAGTTCACAAGTTCTTCAGATTGCTGCTTCTGGTTTTGTTACGTTTCTGTTGTGAACATTTATGACAACAAGACAATTCATAGGAACATAATGTAATTTAGGTTGGAGTGAGATGCTGCAAGGTCATTGAGATCACCTCAAGCTCAAAGCATGGCCAGTGCAGCAGTTAGTCCAGGCTGCATGGAGTGTGGTCTAAGGGAGTTTGAGGATCTCCATGGATGCAGGTCCCATGGATGCAGATCCCGTGGCTGGGAGACTGTGTTGAAGGTTCTGCTAAAGCCAAAGGAAGGCCATATCCATTGTTTGCCCCTTATCCACAGAGCCAGGCATCTCATCAGAGAAGACAATCAGGTTGGTCAGGCACAATTTACCCTTTACATGCCCAGTGTTGCTGTTTCCAGTCACCTTCTTGTACTTTATGTCCCTGGAAATGTCTTCCAGAAGGAATTGCTCTGTGAGCTCCCTGAAAACACACAGTGCCTGAGCAGTGTGCAGTGCACCAAGCTTTTCTCACTTTTTTGAAGATGGGCTTATTTGCCTTTTCCAGGCTCAGGGATGTGTTCCTTGAGTCCCACAACTTTTTGATGAAATAGGGGCAATGGCATCAGGCAAAGGTTGAGATGAATGTGGCACAATTATTTCAGCCTCCTCTTTGCTGAGAGGTTCCATTCAACTGCAGGTCTATGTTTGCTTTGTCTGTCCCTGGAGCTGTAAAAGCCTTTCTCATTGCTTTTCTCATTGCCACTTTATCTCCAGCTGAGCTTTGCCTCAATGGCTTCCCTCAGTGGTCAGTGTTCCTCCTGGACAGTACAGCTGGCCTTCCAGTGCTCCGTGTTCCTGGCTTGTGTCAGAGCTCATCAGGAATTCCCTGTTCAGCCAGGATGGCCCTGTCCCTCCTCCTCAGCTTCCCACATGGCAGAACAGGTGTTGCTTGTGCTTCAGGAAGGTTTGCCTTGAAGTTTAGTTGTGAACAATGAACACTTTGCATATACATTGTGTTTTAATGGAAACTACAGCGTATATAGATTGAGATAATTGGCCTTTGTGAGCACTTAAATTCAACTTCACTTGGCTTCTATTACATTTGTACAACAGCTGTTTCCCTTTGTTTAACCTATGATTCTGCTATATAAAAGCAAGAATACTGACTAAATAGGTTAATTGTAATGTCAAATTTCCTTTCATTTGCAATTTAAAAAAGTTATAGAATCGTGTAATTTAGTTACTGTGTTTAAAGAATGTGGAATATATATTAATTTTTTTGAAGATGAATCTAAAATAATTAAATTAGAAATATATTCTGAATGGCACATTCCCCGGTCACAGACAGAATTCTGTGTGTTTGTTCTCATATGTGCAGATACATATAAAAGTAAATCTGCAGCCTTGTGTTTGTCTTATAAAACTCGTATCAAGCTATTTTAATGATAAGCAAACAGTTGTTTTTTTGAAAACTGGTGTTAAAGACTCTTGACAATTGTTGGAGGAAGTGCCATACTTAATGGAAAATAATGCTTGTGTTATTACTTGAAATGAAAAAGTAGATGCATGCATTATCTTTCTAATTGCTTGCCTTTTGCAAGTTGGACAAAGCCAGTATTTAGCAAATGCACGTCTGCATGTTCTAAGCATTCAGCAGTTGTTAAGTTGAATGAAAAGATGTAGAGTTTATGAGAAAAACGTTTTCTGGAAGTCAGTGTTTTTCATTCTCCTGATCAAAACATATCAGCAGTACAGTTAAATTCCTTTGGGTCCAGTGGTTTCTCTTCAAGTTATTTTCCAACAAAATTTTTCACATAAATGATCTGTTATTCTGTTATCCTAAACAACAGGAGGAAAGGCAATTCTAAGTAGGCAGTGTAGGCTGATACAGTAACTGATCTTTCTCAGTTTCTTTGTGAGACAGATTGATTAGGGTTGGAACACTTCCTATACTTGCCCAGCACCAGACAATTACCCCAAGACATTCCTTCTTTTGTGGGCATTTTGTTGTTCCTTTTTTTTGTCTTTAAAACTGTCCAGAATCAAGTACCAAAAGTAAGTGCAGTCTTTTGTACTCAGTTTTTATCAACATCTGTCTATCTTGAATTAAGAGAGAATAAGTATTTTTTTGGCTGTTTCAGGAGCAGGAAGAAAGTGTGTTTAGGTAGTTCACAGTCTAAGTGACACCATGGAAAGTTCCTGTTGTACAATTGCAAATAGCCCAATAAATTGAGAGCACCCCTGACCAACCAGTCCTCTGACAAATGTCCTTGGGAGCCATTTCAGTCCACTGAGCTGCAATATGGGCAACTGGCCTAGACATGCAGAGAGAAGAAAGAGAGTTTATTTATTTATTATTCAGTATCTACTCCCATTTTATCCCCAGGCTTCTCTAACCATTTTTTCAGGAAATGTAGTGAGTGTGGTGAGACAAGGCAATAAATTGTGCCCCACGTTGCCCCTCTCCCTCTTGCAGTCGGACCTCGTGTTCCTCACAGGCCCCTTGTGTCTGTGCTGCTTCTTGCTCAGTCCTTTGTTTTTAATTTTTCTTAAGATTAGGTAGAGTATTTAAATCTTTGAAGTGAACTTCTAAGAGTTTTCCTGGTACTTATATCACCTCTGTCTTCATTTCCTACTTTGATTTCATACTGAAGTATATCTTGATATACTCACCATATATATATATATCTCTCTATATATCTTGATAACCTCATCATATTCAAGGCATAGCACAGATCTAAGTGAGGCTCTTCAACAGGACTTTGACTTACCAATTGAACATGAGTCAAATTCAAGCCTGGAGGAGAATAAAAAAACTGATATACTCTCTTGGAGCTGACAATTGCAGGGAAATTGAATCAAAAGTAGGAAAAAGGGTGGGTTTTGTTGTGTTGGGATTTTTTTTCCCTTTTTGCAGTAGATGCACTGGATAATAGTCTCTTTTATATTTAAGATTATTCTGAAGAAGGAATATTTTTTAGATTTTTATTGATTTAGTCCTTCATTCCATTGAAAGTAAACACAAATTTCAGTTGTCCTTGAGGACAATTGCAACCTGATACATTTTATTTTGATATCGTTTCCAGCTCATATCAAATAATGATTAATCAGTTCCCTGAAGCAAGATACCAGTTTGGTTTTTTTCTGTTTGAGTTCTTTAACTTGCTGTCTGAGACTTTATATCAAATGACCTGTAATATTTTTAAACTGTCACTTTGTGAATGTTTGTTTCTGTTGGTTATAGAGTATTGAAAAACATCCACCAACTCTGTCATGCCTACATTTGCAAATGGACATAAACTTCCTTTTAATCAGATTGTGTGCTTCATGGAAGTTGTATGAAATACGTACTTTAGCATTAGATAGGAAAAATTCTTTTTTCTTATTTTTTTTAAATGTTTCAGTTTTTATTTGCTCAAATTGCAGACAGTCTTAAAGGTGAATTTTGAGTCTAAAAAACCAAGTTGTTTTTGAACTAGGAAGAGGCATTTGTGAGTAAAGTTGTATAAAATATAGAGAAGCTTTTTTGTTCACTGAAGTGATTTTTTTCTATCTGGTAGACAGTTTTATCAGTGATGACAGCTTCCCTCACATTTGTGGAGATGCAGCTCTTTGAATAAGGAATTAAATCTTTACATTAGGTTATAAATGTACTAAGAGAAAAAGGATTGTATTCTAGTATAAGCAAATATTTAAGCAGATGTGAGTAACTCATCAGGTGGCAGCATGAGAGATGGGCTTTGGTAGGAGGGCTGAAATAAACTGTCCCTGTGTATCCACACTGCTGATTGATGGGCACAGGGTGACCAGGCTCTCTTGCAGTAACCCTGCAATACAACATCCACTAAGTGAAAATCTCCCAAAATGATAAGATATATTAAATGGTCAGTAAACTGAACAACTTTTATTGGTGACCACTACTCTGGGCTTTCAAGATTTTATAAGATGGATGCCCTGTACCAGACAAGAAACAAAACATCTGTTATGTTGCCTTCAGAGGAAACAGATTTCACCACAGTGGATTCAGTGTCTTGAGTATAAATGTACCTGTAAGACCTTTTCTTCTTTGTAATATTTGTTTACTTGTAACTTGCTTCCAAGTAAGTTTCAAGCTCTATGACTCAGGAATGGTTTTGTATTTTTTTTTCCTGTGGCTTTTCTGAAATGTCACTTGAATACAGCAGGTCATTTGCTACAGTAATATAAATCAATGAATATACAATACATAAATAAATACATAATAAACATCTGATTTACTATGAAATACGATTCATAGTCAGACTAAATTCCCAGCTTTCCAACTCATAAATTGAGTTCGTAATTCAGGAGTGGTTTAAAAAAAAGGCTCTATTTATTCATTGCTCTCCCTGGTTATTTGTCTGGGAATAGAGTTTGTCCCTTCTGCCTAAAAAGTAACAGTTCTTTAATGCAGTTTGAAAGATAACAGTTTCCAGCCAGCAGGAAGCTATGAAAAAATGAAGAATAATGAGTGAGAAGTATTTTCTTCAGCAAAATTTCCCAAGGGGTAGTATCAAAAGTGAAACATTGTCCTTGTTAACAGGCAGTATATAGCAAACCCTTCCTCCCCTCTGTCCCCCAAAAATGAAATGCAAACCCTTTTGTTAGCTCTCTAAATTCTTATCTGAGTGTGTACCCAGCTAGTGATGAGGAGAAGGTTTTTTAATCATTATGCTGAACAAATCAGGAATTAGGTATAGGCTGTGAAAGTTTACAAGTGGTAGAATTGGAAACAGAAGTATTCATGTGGGAGTGGTAACTCAGCTTTATTTACAAGGGGTTAGTGCTGCTAGGTAAGCATTTACTCATGGTATAAAACACAAGGATAACATTTCTCTTGGAAGCTCTCCAGAAGATGTAAAAACCAAATATAATAAAAGAAATTAAACTGAATTAAAGTACACCATGTTGGCAAGCACTTAAAGATTGGCAAGTATAGAAATAATAGGCAACATAGATGGGATTGGGATTTTGTTTTGACTTGTCTAATTTATTTCTTTGCTGGTGTGGTTGCCTTTGTGAATAGTGTAAAAGCACTGGATGTCATATTTCATGGTAGTGATGCCACTGATGGAATAATATTTTTGAAAGTGATATGGGAGAACACAGTGTAGAGGAAGCCATGCAGTTACATTTCCTAATCTTTAAAAAGAATAGGATTAAAAACTTTTCTTCAGAAATTTTTTTTTAATATTTTGTGCTGATAGCAGTGAGTCCAACTGAATAATGTCATTTTTCCCAGGCATTATCTTGGAAAGTTATAATATTTAAATGAGGATTTTAAATTCTTATTCCACTCTGAAAACAAGGCATATTTTGGGATTTTGACTGTTGTGAGACTTAAGCTGCTAAAAGTCTCTTTTCAACTAGTGACTTTACCTGCTGTGAGTCCCTTTGGCATGGTTCTAAGTGTAGAAGAGATTCTCCCATAGAAGATGTGTCCAGCCTAAAGATGACAACATCTGCACCTGGCATATTTCTGAAAAGCTGTCATGTGTAGGAAGGAATGTGACTCCTCTCTAAAATCTCCATAATTTTGTTTCACATATATAGTCTTTGTCTCATCATTCTGTTTGTTCATGTCTTCTATTAAGATAATTTGATAATTGGAATCTGTGTTTGTCTTAATTGTGATTTCAGATTGATCACTGCATTATTGCAGCTTCAATTAACTTGCTGATGTTGGAGTAAATTATAGCTCATTCACTTGCTTCAGTTCGTATTTTCTTGCTTATCACGTTTAGGAAAATCCAAAGCAAGTTAATAGAATTGGATAATCCTCTCAAAGCACAATATGAAGCAGGAAGTGGAAGGTGTAAGAAACCTCAAGAAAAAATTGCAGCTGTGGAAATGTATCCCTTCAGTGCTGGGTTTTGTCACATTTGTTATTTCTTTGCAGTGTAATGGCACACAACCTCTGGAAGGTTCCTTCCACTAGTCCATCATGTCTTTAGGGAAACCTGCAATATTATTCTAACCCAGGCAGTTTTATTTTGTTATTTAAATACTTTGTCTTTCTACACTACATTATGTGTAATTCTTACAGCATCTATTAACATCTGTTGAGAATTTCTAGCCAGAAACTTGGAAATCTTACAACAACAGCATATTCAAGGTCCTGCTGTTTTGGCCTTCGTATGAACCGTTCTTACAGATTTACTTTAGAATGAATTTTTGTTTAAAAGTCTAAAGGATTGTGCTTGCATGATGATGCAAAGCTTCACATGCCAGAATATTGATTTGTCTCTTCCTTGATCCAGAAAGATTGCTTTTGGAACATAACAATAATTCATCTGCTCTGACCTTGGGGTTTTTTCAGATTGTACCCAAACAGGCAACATTTGTTTTGCTGGGGTTTTTAACTTGGTTTTGGGGTTTTTTTTTGTTCATTTGTTTTTCTGGCTTTTTTTAAATGTAAAGACAATGATATGGTTTTGTTATTGTGTGTGTATTTCAGCTGTGTCTCTTTGAGGAATAATTAGGCATTTGTGTTTATTCTGCTTTCCAACTACTGATTGAAGGGATCTGATAAAACAGTCCCAAATCTGTCCACTTGAGGGCTATTTAGTAATCATTCAAATATATACAGATGAGTAATTAAGTCATACAATACAGCTTTTCATCAGTAGTCTTGGTTCAGTAAACACTGCAAACCTCTTCTACCCTACACCACCAGACAGTTGAAGTGTTTTTGCAGCCCAGCTGATAAAGAGCAGCAAACCCTTCTCCCTCCCTGAACAGACAGCAGCAGGTACACTTTCCAAACCCTTAATCTGTGCTGGCATGTCCAAGACATTCCCTGTCAGATGGGATGGCCCTGATGCACAAACCACAGGCAGCGTCTCAAATGTAATCTTTTCTACTTACTGTTTACTGATCACCCATCAGGAAATTGAATTTGCCTGTTCTTATTGAATACCTGCTCATTACATCTCTCTTCCATTATTTTCATAAGGATAACAATGTATTTAAATGTGTTATCCTCCAAGGAATACCAAAAGATCTTTCTTTTACATGTAAACTGATTGCTCAATCTGCTGTATTTTAACTCTATTTCTGTAGATTAACTTCCAGTTAATCTGAGTTTGTCGTTCCTAATGACTTTTGACTGAGAAAGATTATTTTGCTGGAACTTCAGTTGACATATTTTGCAGTTGCAAGGCAAATTTAGGGAAGGCCTGAGGGATCACAGCCAGCCTTCATTATTGGTGCATGACCGCTTTGTAGCCAACTGCATGTGTAATACCCAAGGAGATTTGTGCATTACAGTTTGTTTTCTTTCTTCTGGTTTTTAATAATTTACCTTTGAGAGTCTATTTACAACCATGTCGATGTGTGAATATGTTTGTCTGTCAAAACTTAAGATATGTACAGAATGCAAGAGATGCATTAATTTTTTATTTGCTTCTTAAGGAAGCCAGGCTGTAAAGTGGCATTGCTGAGTACAAGAGCTGTACTTGTGTGAATCCTAATAAACACGCGGGGGAACATCAGACTATGTGCCTCTTCAACTACTCACTTAAAAAGAGATAATATTCCTTGCTGAATTTATTTCTCTGCTAGGAGAGACAATAATTTGGTTTTGTTTTTATTATAACAAAACAAACCCACACTCAAACTTTCTATAACTTTTAATTTGTTGTTGAATTAGCAAAACTGTGTGGCCCTGTGCACCAGCTAAAAATACAGAGGGCCATGAACAGCACATCAAAAAAAGGGGTTGTATACATTTAAATATTTTTCTCTCTTGAGATTCACTTGAAAATTACTTTTTGCACACATTTACATGTTTTGAAAAGACAGTATCTAGATGAATGCTTTTCAAAATGTTTTGCAAAGCTGTTGAGAACTCTTATGCTTACCAATGGATTGTTTCTTGCTCTGATTTATAACTGTTAGATTAGTTTAGTTTTATCCTTTAATTAGGGAATAAGTGTAGTTGTGTAGTAAATAGCTATGAACACTACTAAGTACTTTGTCACTAGTGAGGTACTGCAATCAGTATCAAAACTGCTGATTTTTCCCCCCCTTTCTGAAAGCAATTCCAATTACAGAGCTATTTTTTTTCAGTATTCAAACTAATCTCTACCTTTTGAGGTAATTCAGCCTGCAAACCTGCACAAAAAGGGTGTCACTGGCATTTGATACTTAAAAGTAACCTGGTAATCTGTAATAGCACTGTTCTGTATTAAAAGAAATCCATTGGATCCAAGGAGTTTGGAAGAGAAAAGTTATAGAGGAGTAAAAAAACATGGCAAAAGAAAAAGAGATTAAATCATGAGATGAGGTCCAGATTTTTTTCAACTTTTAATTTATTTAATGGTTTAACTTCAGTTTAGTGGAGCCCACATAACACTGCAGTAAGGCATGTGCAGAATCATATTCCCTTTGTATTAGATATTGCTAGACTTGTCCACAATAGGAGGTCTAGCAAATGAAGATCTACTTAATAATGAAGTATTCAAAGTGACATGAGAAAAATAACCCTTTGCAGTATAACTGAAGAAAATGCCACTTAAAGACTTGATAATTCAGGCAGAGCAAATGCTGTAGAAAACACTGTACATCTGAGTCAAAATTCTCTTTACCTTAATTTACAGTTATCTTCAATCAGCTTTGAGAAACTATCATGAGATTTGTTAACAATATGAGTTCAAATATAAAGTAGGTTTATAAATATAGATGAATATAGATTTGTTTGGTTTCAGCAGGTAACTTGAACACAAGTTGGAGTATTTTCTTGCCAGTGATTTATTTCCAGCTTTCATCCAACTCTGACTAAACATACAGTAGTAAATGACAGAAGAAATACAAAATGGTTAAGAGTCCAACTGCCTGATGGAAAGTAATAACAAACAAGTACATTCCAGGTGGGAGATGGGTGTAGATAGATGAAGATAAGCACTCTCCCACTGAGTTATCAGTATGTTGTTATCTTACTGTTCTTCAGAAAGATTGAACTTTTATTGGAGTGGCTTTTTTTTTTTTTTAAGTCATCCTTGGTATCCACCAACTGCAGTCTGAATTTTCACAGAATCTCCTTTCAGCTAGAACTTGTACAACAATCTGGCTCAGAGTGAATTTCCAGATAGAATAACTTCAGAGCTTGTTTAGTTCAGTCTGCTGTAGTCTTTCTGTTGGAATATGTGACAAAATCTATGATCTAATCATAGTGTGCCAATGGCTAGTGGGCTACTGGTACAGCCATGACATTTCATATTTGCTTTCTCTTGTAAGATTGTGGGCAGTTACTTCCATTACAGCCTGTGAAGTTGCAGTAAAATGAAATCTCTGTCAACTGTGATTGAATGTGCAGAGGCAAAACTGTCCAAATCCAAAAAGGATAAAACATTGATTTTGCCGTTTAATTCTCTTTTCTCTTTTCTGAAAGAAAAGGTGTTTCTCAGTGCAATTGGTTCTCTGATGGTGAAGTGAATGCTTTTCTTGGTCCAATTTTCCAGTGAGGCCCTGAGTATTATCACCAGTAACTGTGGTATCCAGCATCTCTGTAAAGCAGTGTCAGCTCTGAAAGAAGGGGTGAAATGTAGTATTTTAGCTCAGTAAACCCTTGAAATGCCACTTGCACACTAAATTATGCTGTCCCTTGAGTGAATATTCTGTATTTGGAAGCATTTGGGAGTCTTGGATTACGAAGGGCTAATGTAAATTATATGTTGTAACATTTCAAAATGCTTTAGAAAGGATTATCTTTTGGAAGTGACAGTCACTTGTCCATCATTTCTTCCCAAGATGAACACAGTAAGGTGAAAGTTTAGACTGGATATTAGGAAAAATTTCTTGACTGAAAGGGTAGTCAGAGCTACCCTGACTGGAACAGGCTGCTCAGGGGAATGAAGGAGTCTCCATCCTTGGAAGTGGTCAGAAAACATTTAGATGTGGCACTTGAGGACACGGTTTGGTGGTGAACGTGACCATGCTGGGTCAACAGTTTGACTCAATGATGTTAGAGGCCTTTTCCAACATAAATGATTCAATATTTCATTCAGAAACACTTGAAATGTCATTTCTGAGGATTAAATAGAACTGTATAGTTAATATGTCTGCCCTGAACTCCAGGAGATTTTATTTGTGGAATAACAACTGATATATTGTCTTGTACATTTACCAAAACCTCCACAAAGAAATCATCTTCTTTGTTTGTTGGATGTAGTGAGTTGGGACTCCCAAAGTCACCTGAAAGCCAGACTTGCAGTATTTGTAGGTAGAGGTTGTTGGGTGATAGGTTGTGAGTTGGAGAGCGAAGAGAGCAATAGATTTGTAGCTGTTGTGAATTTACATAAGAAAATTATCCCCAATATTTATCATGTCTGTCCATGGCATGAGGTGAAATTCCATTGTGATGAATTTCAGTGAATTTCTTCATGATAAGTGAATCATGGGGAAGGTGAAGCTAAGGAGAAATTTAGGATCTTGGGGAACATCTAAAGGGAATTCAGATATTTCTCTTTTTGGCAGTAGCAGATTTCTTCATGAGAGTTGTGAAGATGTTTGTGAAGGGAAGTGCTGAGTAAATAGGGACAGCCTCAGCAGGAGGCCAGGAATGAAGGGGGAGAGGTGTTTTCTCTTTTTGTTTCTCAACATTCAACTCTGTTTTAATTGGCAATAAGCTAAATTAATCCTCCCCAGAGCATTTGGCTCCTGGCAATGGGTGAATCATCCTTGTCTTCATCCCAATCCATGAGTTAGTCTTGTTCTCCCCCAACCTTGCTGAGCAGGGTGAGGGTGGCTGGGGGGGCAGCTGCTTCAGGGCAACCCACCACAGCAAGGGCTAGAGATGGACCTCCTTTGGAAAGGGAGGATATTTTCTAGACCACATGGAGGCAAGATCATGGCAAATAGTTGGTTGCTTTGTTGTGTTTGTTGTTTTTTTTTTTGTAATCCAAGAATATTATACATTTGTAGTTTTTCATTTTCTGGTTTGTATTTTAGACTCAGAGATTTTTAAACTCAGAGATTTTAGAGTTGTCATCTATAAATCCAACGGTTTTCCATTTCTTTTGATGCATTTTCTGTATTTAAGTGATCCAGACTTGCTATTTCAACAAAAATTTTTGATCAATTGTAACTTCAATTGTAGCAACTGAGTTTCAGGTACTTGTAATTGAAGTCCATTGTATTGGGAAATTGTCTTCATCCCCACTCATCCTTCCTAGCAGCAGGATACAGGTTAAAGCTAGACTTAGTCATACTAGGAAAAAATACAAACATGTTGATGCTGAAAAAATTGGATTTTTTTCCTTCACCACAAATGCAAAGCTAGTATAATTTTCATTCTTCTGATTTTGTAATGCTACTGTGTACAAATAAAATGGATCCTCAAAGATTTCTGAAGATGCTTGAAGTATTAGGTTGCCAGTCCCTGTTTTTTCGCCCTTCATTGGATATAAATACAGTATCTGTGCCAACAAAGAGATTTTTGTTATTTTTGTTTTCCTCAGTATATAGATACATGTTCATTTTCTCTAATGCAGGAGGCGTTAAAAGAAAACAACAAAAGAAGAGAATTGGAGGAGAAAACCAAGAGAGCCAAACTGGCAAAGGAGAAGGCTGAGAGAGAGAGACTGGAGCGACAGAAGAAGAAGCAGCAGTTGATTGATATGAAAGGTAAGGCAGCATTTTTAGCAGAGAGGTTTGTAAAGAGAAAAGCCAAGTTAGGAGTAACAAACTGAAGACTATTTCTGATCAATATGAAAAACACTTGCTGAAAGTTTTGAAGGGTGGGAAAAAAGTCGGGAAGTGCAAAAATGGAAAATTCCCTTTTGTTTTAGCCTGCCTAATCATGTAATTCCATATCTGCCACTTAATATGTGTCAGGTTCCTTTCAAGGTGTTTTGTTGTGAATTATTTGCTTTTATCATTTGTAACAGTTGATTTTTTTTCATATGGGTTTATTTCCAAGGAGGAGTATCTTACTTGCTTTGTTATTAATTTCATTCTGTAAACATGTCTATAATCAGAGTATTGTGGCAGTTAATGTCTTTCTTTTTGGGCTTGGGGGCTCTGTTGTAATGGATATTCTCCCAATAGTCCTATTAGGAGCTGGAAAATCTGGTTGAGCTTGGAGCCCAAGTACAGAGTGACATTTCAGCATGATAAACAGCAATGTCAGCTGTGAGAATATTGTATTTCACATTAGGCTACCCTAAGAAAGGCAAGTAAGAAAGCAGAAGGAATGGTTTGGGATTGATATGGATGCTGTGCAAATTTCCAGAAGGTTGTAAAATACAGGCTTTGTTGTTTACCTCTCTGACTCCAGAAGGCACACAGAGGTGGTAAAACTACATTTATGCAAGAGGCTATGTGCAGTTTTTGTTCAGTTTGTACAAGTTTGCTAACCTGACCCAGCTACAAAACACTTGTTCTTGTTATGCACTTAACAGGCACATACTCATGGAAAAGTGCTGTTTGGTTTTTGGAGGGTTTCTGCAGTGGTGCCACAAATTTCATTATTTTTGGCCTTGCTTGAACTGGCAGTGACACTGCATTGAAGGAACTGTAGCATAAGTTTTAGTAAATGACTCTGTTGGTTTGTATAGATGACAAACTTTAATATTGGACCATATGAAGATTAGTCTAATTTCAGTTTAACTAAACAAAATATAGAATTTAAATACAGGCATAAACACATTTTCTTTATCTTGTGATGTAAATTCATGGATATGTCCAGTGCGACTTTTTTAATTCATTCTATGAGTGTATTTGACTCACTTTTAGTATCTGTCACCTGCCAAAAGGAAAAAGTCCTTGGTAATATGAAAAGGCACTTTTCTGTGAGTGGGATAGGAACCACCTAAATATCCATGATCTTCTCTCTCTGGAGACACACTGAGAGGGACTATTTAAACTACCACTTAAAGACAATGTAAGCCAACATGTTTTATTAGCTGTTGCAAAGTGTGAAAAACCCACTTAGATACTGTTGTCAGTGAATTGGTCTGTGTTTAAGGGCTGTAGGTCTCAGTTTCAAGTTACAACTTGTTAAATTGCCTCAGCTCAGTCAGTGAGAACAGACCTGTCTCCATCCCTTAATTTCTTACAGAGGTGAGGAGCTGACCATGCTGAGCAGTGGCTCAGATGCCTCAGTACGCTGATAGCATTTTGGTTTTCATCATAAAAGACTTTTCTTATCAACAGATAAGTCAAGTTTAATTTTGCATTATAGTCCTCTTACTGAAAATGCAAATATGTGAATAATTGTGCAAGGCCCAGTGCACTGAAACTGCCACTTAAATAACTAATGTTTCGAAATCTGTGACACAAAGTTAGTTTAATACTTCTAAATTTATTTCCACTTTCTAAATATAATGAAATTATATATAATCACATATTACAATTCTAGTGCTGGGGTAGGAAGAGGGGGTTACATCCATCCCCACTGGGTCCCATGACATTGATATTCTATTGACTGGTTTTGCTAAATAACTAATTTTTTCTTGATGCATCTACTTCTCTGTGCTCATTGCTGCTTATATAAATAGTTTGTAAATTTGTCTAAGTGAATGTGACACAGAAGACTTAGAGGAAGGAGGCAGATGTCCTCTCAAGCTGTCATTTTGACAAGGTGATTTTCACCCAAAGGGCTGTTTTAACCTAACCCTCTTTCAGCTATTTCTCTAGTTGTTTCTTCAAGAGTAACATTTTAACACATTGCTACAGCCTTTGAGGTCAGAGCAATAGGGTTCCTACAATTTCCAGCCTTTTAGTGTGTAGTTCTGTAATAAGTATTTTTTTGCTGTTACTGGACTATTCAGATTTTTTGAGGCCACTGAAGAATCCAGTCTAGATTAGTTATAATTAATAAAATGTTACAATTAGTATCTGTTTCTTGGTGTAACTGCAAAAAACTTCAATGTGGCCAGAGTCAAGAATTCCCCTAAATAATATCTAGTGAAGAAGTAACCTCAGAGTTGCCAGTATTGTGAAGACCTGTTTACTCAGTTTAGTGGTTTTGTGCTTTGTGTAACTGAGATGCCACATGAATACTCAATGAACTCCATGAACTCATTTTTACTCTGCTAAACATTTCAAAATATGTAAAGATGAATGTATAAATATAGAAAAGCTGTAAAAAAATTGCAATTCAAAAAACTTACCAAAATTATTAGCATTAGCTGAATTTGGCTAAGAGAAGTAAATTATTATATTGTAATGGAGTTCTATTCTTATTTGAAATAATGTTTTTCAGAATAAAGTTTAAACTGTTCTTAGTGAAAAAGTATATTCTATATAACATTGGTTTAAAACTACCCCTTAAAACATTTTATTATGAGGCCTGTTTCTTAATATTGAAATGTCAATTTTAATGATTCTTACTATAAGTACATTTTTCCCCTCACGTTGTGCCTGAACCTCTCTCCCTGTGAGCTGGGGTGCAGTGAAAACCAGAGCAGGACATTCTAGCACCTGTTCAAATCATGAACTATTCTTTCTCATCATGGGAGGTGGATTCTGAGGAAAAGTCTTTCATGACTTCTGTCTGATTTAACAGCTGCAAAATTCCTGCAGCATTGCTTCCATGTGCAAGTCTGAACCAGAGAGAGAAAAGAACTGGAGAGAGCTTTCTGGGAGCTGAAAAGTGTCAAACAGCAATTCTGATGCAAATGCTATTTAATCAGAAACAGTTTTGCTCTTCATTATATCTGATTACTATGGCAATTAAAATCACCTTCTAACTACCAGTATTAGGAAAAAAGATAGAATGAGCTTCCTCAGTCCCAATTAATATTGAAGTAATTGTTTTGAAGACATATTAACATTCTTTCTTAATGCAGATGAAGATAATGGAAGTGAAGTTCTGTGCTAGTGATTGATGGATATTCCTGCTTT
>WEIV01016608.1:11861-58109 GCA_013390005.1 Calyptomena viridis | reverse complement strand
GATGTGTTACGGGATTTACACCATGCAACTTTAGCTAACTGCCAGGGATCTAACATAATATCTGAAGTCAATGATCAGAAACAGTCACTTCAAGGAAAAGTTTCATTCGCTTACTTTATGGTGAACATAGTTGCCCTACCAAAATGCATGTATGTACTAAATGTGGTCACACAGCATAGACCTGTCTATCCTAAGATGTTGAATTTGTCATCCAGGACAACTAGGGCATGGTTGGATTGCTTTACCACAGAAACCTAATACCATTTAGGGAAGGATACTCTAAATGTCTGCATCTGCTGGGCCAAGAGTTCAGAAACAGATATGATGATCTCTAGGAACAGCAACTGGAGGTAGAGGAGGTACCACCTGGCACCTCACATGATGTCAGACTCCTCTGAATAAGCAACTAAATTGTGCCCCTGCTCTGGTGTGATAAATTTCACTCAGAAATTTGAAACGTTTCCTGCAAACAGGTGTAACGGCATACTACTTGGAGAATTACATTAACTTAAAATTGGTAGAATAGTAAAATGTACTCTTTCTACTAAAAAAACCAGTGGAATTCTGGTAAACTAGGTACTGGTTCATGAGTCAAAAATCAAATTTAAATTGCCCAAAATTATAAGATAAATTATCTTGTATTCTTTCACCACATTATTATTTGCTTTTCTATATTCTTTGAAAGGTAACTTTTAACATATCTTAGCATCATTTTTAGTACCTGGCTATATGATGTAAAAAATGGAATGTTTATGTTTTGCATCATTTAATACCAAATCTTCCAGAATTTGCCTCCACAAATGTTTATGAAATTTTCCAAGGCACTGTCTAAAAAGACAAACAGCCATTCCCAATTTGGATACAGTGTAAGCATAAATAAAATTATGAGGAAGAGCTTCTTCCCTCAGAGAGGATAATTTCAAAGCACTAGCTGTATCTCAAAATATTCTTGATATTTTCAATATGTTTTCATTTAGTAGCACAAGGTTTATTTTGATACTAAATATTGACCACAAAAACTAAATTAAAAGCTTACTAAAATCTATTCTTTAGGATCACCTTGCTCCACAGAAGTACTATACTTGCTTTCTGATAATAGCTCTGGTGGACAACGAGAAATCAATGTTTGGAACAATTTTGTAGGTCTGGGCAACAGAAGCTCACCCCTTCATCCTGCAAGTCAGCTCAGCTGGCAAGTGAAACAATACTGACTTACTACAACAAAAACTACAAAACAAACTATCCTCTGGGGCCTCGACCGATATTAAGGTTATACTGCTGGAGAATTTTTGTTTCAGGATATGATCCCTTCCACCCAGAAAGTGATTTCTAGGCCCCTTACCATCTGGGCGATACTAACAAATTGTATCTAATACAGTACAACATAAATTTTAGAACTTTAAGTAGTAGAAGATTTCAAACAATTTATTTCACTGAGTTTTATGAGAAGTTGCAATTTATTACCTTTTCTGGATATGTTCATTTTTAGCTGTTATTGCCAAATTCAACCTCAGTATAAAAGGGTATAATTCTATTGAAGTCAGTGGTGGTATATCAGTGCTGCACACTCCCTAGTTGGACAATGAAGCTGTAAATAACAAAATACATCAAAAATAAAAATTGATTACTCTATTTTATAGTCTCTCAGAGTGAATAAGTTTATGATTTAAAGCTGTGTCATAATAAAACCATGCTGGGAGGAAATCAGAGAGAGAATGCAACATAATGGGCCAAATCTAGCGTTCAGCCAGAACAATTACATTAACTTCACAGAATTGTGCTCATTTGAGAGTTTATTTTGATTTAAAAAGAAGGGGAAAATATATCACTGATTTGCCTTCTTGTTTGCCTATGAAATGGTATTCTGTATTTTCAATGGTATTCTGTATATGCTTTCAATTTAAACTTCATTCTTAATCAAAATTGATTAATAAAAACAAGTTATAACAATAAATAATACATTTCACACATTTTGTGTGCTTCTAGAAATCAGTATATTAGAAGCTCAGACTCGCTATATGAACACAAAATTAATTAGATCTGTTACCCAGGGAGGAGCCATGGAGAGGAAAAGCCAGATGCACTTCCAAAATAACCGACAAGTCTTCAGAGGTACAGGAAGCAGAGAGCCATCATCTACTAAGAGCATTTGTCAATTTTAACTGTCCATGGTGGCTTTTTATTGTTTGATTGAGAACTTCGATGGATATCCTTTTTACTACTGTTCTCTTATTCTGACTGTGCAATCTTTTTATTTATTTATTGTTGTGTTTACTGCATTTAATAATATTCACATTCTTTGTGTTTGCCTACTACTCCCTTGCCAGTACAACCTGTACCACCATGTAAGATCAGCAGAAAAAGAACCAGTGCCTGGCCTCAAAGACATTGAAAATTGCTCTAAAATATTCACACAGTAACAACAGGAAATCATCCTTATATATTTATGCGTACATGCAAGTGTGTGTGTTTCTATATATAAATAAAAACAAAATAAATAAAAAGTCAATGAAATATAGACCACATAGTGTAGCTCAATGTTCTGCTTTGCTGTAATCTTATATAAATCCACCTTGTACAAATTTAGCAGGTGCTTTGGAATTTATATATATAAATGTAAATCATGTATTATTATGCACACACAAATTACATTTTCACACAGTGTGCAGTTTACCTCATTTGATGCTGAAAAATATGTAATTTCATTCAAGTTAATGATAAAGTAAAGGAGGGAAAGGACATATATGTTCTTTTAAATTGTTAACGCTGATTTTTTTTTTTTAAGTCTGAATTAAAAACCTACTGTAGTGACCCTGTCTTGCACAGTATAATACCCTAAAACTTCTAAGTCACTCAATGATAAGAGGCTGATCTAAATGCTTCCACTGCATTAATCAAATACCAGGTCTAATTAAAAGAGCCATGCACAAAGCTTTTTCAAAATGTTGCTCAGGTATTGCAATAATTTCTGATCACCCAAGCCTGGAAGACAAATAATTAGAGCTGCCAGAGCATTCTGATGAGTGATGTCAGCATCTCCAAGTGACCTTCCCTCCACTAATTAATTTTCATCTTAAGAAAAGAGACCCTGTTGTTGCACATTATTAATTGAGTTCACTAAAAGATGCGCCTGATTAATTTTTGTTGATAATACTTGTCATTCTGTGCAGCGGCTGTAATCATTCTATCGGGTTTTATTTTTTTAAGTTGATCTAGGTCTTTTACAATGTGACTGATCCAGTACCTTCCATACAGAATACTGTGCGTAAGGGCATAGTCTATAATGTGAGTACACAGCTTTCATTGTTGCTGAAAGTTTAGGTCAAATGGAACTGCATTGTCTGATTTGCGAATTCATTTTCAGTTGAGTTGATAGAAAATTTTCCCTGCTACTTCCTGGGAGTTCTTTCAGTTTCCCAATTTAAGGGATTTTCACCTCTTTCCACATATTCATTGTCCCTTCTCCACCTTGCCAGTCAAAAAGCACTGTGTGACTGAATCAGGAAAAATACCCAAAAACTCAGATGGTCCAGGACAAAAGCCATGGTCAGAGGGGTGACAGCAAATGGAGCCAGAGTGCATTGCTGAGCCTTATCCAGAATGAATCATCAAAATTACAAGTTTGATTTGTCCCAGTTAGACTTCTCCCAAGCAATTGTTACGTTTGTTTTGCGAGGCCATGGACTTCAGTCACCATGAGGTTTTGGGGGGAAGAGGGGAGACATGTATTGCCAGGTAGATAGTAATCATGTTGCAACATCAACTATATTTGTTAGTTTAGATGTGGCTACAGACAAAGAGATAGATAGACTCTTCTAAAAAAAGTGAAAAAAAAAGCTAAGAATGCATAAGTGGATCTTCCATTTCCTCATCTTGATTTCATTGGTTACTCCAAAATTTGGCTCTCTCAAAGTCCTCTGAAATTTATCTACTTTGTATACTTAAGCATTTGTAGGTCCAGAGAGAGATGAACACAGGGACAACCTGCAATTAACATGTTTTTTTGGCTTCCTTAGGTCATACTTCATAAATTCATGTAACTTTATTAGCCCAGACCTCTGCAGTTCTGTATATGCAGAGACCCGTACACCCGTACACCTGAACATGACTTCAAGGTGCGAGTCCCATGCCTATAAAGAACACAGTTGAGCATAATGATGTGTAATATTTTGCAGTACATTACCATGGAGTTTTTCAGGATGTGAAATCTATTTCCTGTTAAATGATCTTAAAATGTATAGGCCATGTAAGCCATGAAAATATACATATTCTTCCCTATTTTGAAGAGTATTTTAATCATGTTTTAATCAAGATAGCCATGATTACTAATTTATCAAATATCAATTTAACAACAAAGATTATGGAAATTTTCCCCAAGCCAGTGAACAAAATATGATTAAAAGAGTTCTTCAGAGCACCGTGATGAAAATATGCATAAGTCTATTCTTCAGCTATGTTCTAGCACATGAAGGGATCAACATATTGTAAAAGCAGTAGGATATCTAGATACAAAAGAAAAAGAGAGAGAGTTATAAGTTGCAGTAAAAATAATTATTTTACAACAGAGTTGAAGGTCTCTTTTCACATACATTCAAGCTTGGATTGCATTTTCTGCATCTCAGACTATGATGCAAACAACACTATACCTTTGTTTCTGAAGATAAACATTCTTTGCTGAGCAGTACGGTTCAAAAGTCTGATTTATATGTACGTAATAAAATTATCTGAATGTGGAGAAATGTTTGTTACTTTGGAAATTTTTAAGTCCCCAAGTGTGCACTTAAAAACTAGTGCCAAATTTTAAATCTGTGGTTGTTCTTCCTAAAATCTTTTCCAAAGAGAAATATTGGTTTCTGCTTTTTCCTTTTGTCCCCCTAAAGCCCTATTACTACAGTTGTAATAGCAGCTTTGATTTTTCATTAAAGAAAATACTGATACATAAGCGAAGACATTAGCACAGAGCAATTGGCTTCATCTCATTTCCCTTGTTTTTTCTTTTCTTTTGTTAGACACACAAACAGATCTCAATGATTAGATCCCTTTTCCTACATCAAATTGCTCTTCATTTATTCACGATTCCTTTGATACTTTCTTCAAAGATCCATAAAACATTTGAAAGATGAAAAAAGCATCTTAACATAACTAAACTACCTGCCCCAAGACCTGGAAGGAAGATGGGGAAAAGAATATTTTGTAGTTTGTATTCTTAAATACTTTGGATGCTACCAGAATGAGAATGAGATCATGTGCAGAAAGCCCAGCTTTACAGAACACACTAAAAAGACCCTTAAACTGCTGAAAATTATTTTCTCATATATTACATTAAATATGTCACTGAATTTTAAAATGGTTAATAAAAAATGTTATTTATTTTCAAATATTTGTTTTTGTAATGCACTTACCTGATGGTATGATTACCAGGCAAAAGTAGTGCATTCAGGTATCCCTAGATTCATTCTGAAGTGCACACGCATGCAAGTGCACAGGTGCACACACACATTCTAGTTTATTTGACAACCTGTGTAAAATTAGATGTCTTCCTGATCATCTCCAAGAGGTAGTGTTTCCACAGTCATGTCAAGTAAGTTTGAGCAGCTGCAGGAAAGTCTGCAGTTTCCTCCTCCTTCTTTTTGTTCACCTGGATAAGCAAGTGGCCACAGGATGAGCTGATTCGCTGCATGGTGTTCAAGTGGAAAAGAAATTCTGAAAAATACAAAATTAAAAAAAAACCCAAACAATTCTTTGTCCTCTCACCTTACTGAATATATTCATCTTGCTGATACAGACATTTGATTCACTTAAATGAAACAGGAAAAGTCCATAGCACAATGAGGGCCAGTGAACAAGGACTGCCCCTTTCAAAGGCAGCTTGACATTGCATTAATGTACTCAAATGTACTCAGTTTTACTGTAAATTTTGACCATGTAAATATCACTGAGCAATGTTTCTTTGACAACCACATTACACTCACTTTCTTCTTTGGACTCCCTAGCTGGGAAATTTTCAACCCTGTTCTTAGCTCCAAGACAACTAGTTCCTCAGTTTTCCATAAAGAGATACCTGAGGTTGAAATCATATCCCAACTGTTGCCGCCTAAATTAGGTATCTACTGTGAACCAGGTGGCAAAACTCCCAACATATTCAGTGAAGGACAAGGACGTATTAATTTCCTTAAACACAGGTGTTTGGAGACACCATACAAAGCTCTACAGAACTGTTTGGATCAGCAGATATGGCATAGGATTTGTGGGAGACCTACACACTTATGGAGAGACAGTCAAGGACTGCTGAAATATCTTGGGGTGTCTCAGAAGGCATTGGATATCACTGTAGAGGCCATTGATAGTAATGATAGTTTGGCTGACTGTAACAGGAGCTCAGACATCTCACTCCTACTTGACTACATTTATTTATCAAGCTGTGAGCTGAATTTAACCCCTCTGTGTCAGCTCTAAACTGACAACTTTCTCTTTAGCTACAGTACTACCTCTGGCTTCTGTCATCAAACCAGCTATTAGATATTTTTGCTTTTCACGATTGTTAACCAGTCAAGAGAATTTCAGTAGATACTATTCAGCTCTGGTTACTTCATTCTAATAATCAGAAAACCTTCCACTGTGAAGAGTCAAAGTGACCTATGAGAAACTGACCTGTTATGGTTTTATTTGTATGAAAAACTTTTCCCCCTTTGTTTACAAGCAGGGGGTGCGCCTGTCTGCATGGTGCCAGGCCCCCTGACCCCCGACGGGGTGTTGTGGGCCCGGCCCATCTTTCCCCCCCCTCTCCCCATGCTCCCCGCCCTTCGCCCCCGCAGAGCTGTTCCCACCAGCGGAACCATGCCTTTGCCCCGGGTGGAGGTGGGAGGCTCGCCGGGGTGTTTCATGGGGGCCGGCTCAGTGGGAACAGGGTGAGGTGCCATCCCCAGGGGGGGCTCTGCCCGCTACCACGGGCCGCAGTCCATTCCGTTCCAGCCTGCAGGAGCCGCCTGGGGCTTGTCCTCGATGCAGCCGCAGCCCCGGGACCCCCGCCCGCCGCGGCCCCGTGGCGTCCCGGCTGTGGCGAGCTCCCAGTGCAACAAAGCGACTCTAAGCCCGGCACCTTCCCCGAGTGGCACAAGCTTGGGGGTGCCTACACCCTGTGCTTCCCGGTGGCCGGGGCAGTCAGAGAATCCTGCTGAGAGACTGGGAGAAGATGAAAGCTATTTCGGCTGACCCACATGAGAAAGGTGAAGAAGGTTTTCCCGCAGTTCGAAACCGGAAGTAGGCGGGGAGAAGACAGACCAATCAGGACAGAAGGTGACGCCTTCCAGGGGTGGGAGAAGTGTGGGAAAAATGGATACACGCAGGCGCAAGATGCAAGGAATGCTGAGCCAGGACAAGGGGTATAAAAGGCAGTGGAAACCAGATACCATCTTTCTTTTTGGCCGTGCTAAGCTGCTGGGAGGATTGCTGCTGCCTGAGAACCTGACGGTGCCATTCTTAGACCACACGGTAGCTGAAGCCGGGATACCAGGGACTGTTTTTTTTTCTAACACTGGCGAGCCTCAGGAGCCAACTTGGATCCCTTCCCTGCATCACACACTTCCAGTTTGGCCAAAGAAACTCACCTCATCCTTTTTTTTTTTTTTTCCTGTCTACCTTTGGATACTTAGTTTAATTTTTTGGTTTTTTATTTTTTTTTATAAGGGTATTTTTTTAACATAAGGGTGTTCTTAACATATATTTTTATTCTCTGTTTTAATAAAAGTTTTCTCTATCTTTATACTCAGACGAGTCTCAAAAATTTGATATTGAATTAATTTTAATTCACTTCCACTGTCCCTTCTAAATGGTGACATGACCTCAGAATCAGGTAGATTCCCTCAGAACCAGGTAGCCTACTACACTGATGTTCCCTTTCTATTCCTCTGGCTTCACCTTATTTCCCCAGAACTAAAGCTGGAGTGTAAATACCAACAATCTGCTTTGGAGGGCTTAAAGAAACTGCCTCATCGGCTTGTAGACCCATTTTTCAGCTGAGTTGTACATCATCTTACTCTTGTACAAAGTGACATGAGTTAGGTGAAGCCACTGCACCTCACCTTTGCTTCCTGCTGAGGGGAACCTAGAGTCCCTCCATGCACTTCCATTTGAATTAAATGACAGAAAAAGACATTTTTACAGACCACAGAAAGACTTTACAAAATCAAGAAAAGTTCAGTCTTGCCTACTGTGCTTTGCCAATATATGTCCAGCCTTGTGAAATAGTCAGTTTTCATTTTAATATCCAAAAGGGCAGTCTAATCTGTGTATCAGCATGAGTCCTCACTACCTGGGCATCTAGATGTTTGGAGCACTAACAGTTTCAATCAAATACCATCTGATAAGCTCCTAGAATTCATATTCAGGTGGAAAACAATCAGTATTAGCACCTGCATTTGAGAAAATTTTATGAAAGCGAATTCATCTCCATTAAAAATTAGAGACCACACACTGGAGATACCTGCAGGGAGTGCTTCAGCCACAAGTGGTGGGATTATTCACCTCCTCAGATGGGTGAGGCCAGCAGGGTTTGGCTTACTGGTGATGGGGGTTTTTATGTGACGAAAAGAACAACATCGACTCATCGTACACTATTACAGGTGTGTATCAAGTGATGACTTTTACCTGCAGCTGACCTGAGCTGATTGAAGCTGTGAGTTATGGATGAGAGACTTTGCTGTCTATTACAGATCCCCAGAGTTTCTGTCCTTCAAATAGTCTCCAACATTTGCACTAGGCCAATGACATACAATGAAAAAGTTTTATTGCTATTGTAGACTTTTCCAATTTAGAATATTCTCAGAGTCATGTTCATGTGTAACTTCATTCCAGCTCTTCATGTACATACACACAGTATGTATGTCATTGTTTTGGATGATATAAGTTTCCATCAGAAAGGAGATAAGCTGAAATTACCAAGTGTGTTTTCATCGATGACCTCCTATTACGCTTAAGAGTCACTGGGTTAAATGTCAATGATCTGATATCCACCCTGTAGCAAAGCAATCTCTTTATTCACAGAATATCTACTATTATACCAAGTACAAATCAGAGCAACCGTTTTCCCATTTATGAGATTTATACAGCCACTTAAAGAAATTTTTCTCGTGAAATCACAGATACTATCATCTCAATAGTATAGTGAATGGTTTGAATCAAATTTTCTCCAAGCTTTGCACAAGTTTCATGTGTCAGCAGAAACCTTCAGAACGTTCTGGCTCATAGAAATGAAGATAGATATAGGCACATCAAACGTGTATCTTTACAAAGCATGACTCAAATCTTCTGTCAAAGTTTTGGGTTATCCTGAAGGAGGGAGAAGTTAAAATAACAGTATCACACCACACCCTACCACACACAAAAAAACCCAAGCAAACAAAATCCTCCAAAAAAATAAACCCACAAAAAAACAATCTAAAGCAGTCCCAGCAGAGCTGAGGAAAGACTTTGTAAGCTGTCTGTCCAGTTGTCTTTCTTTTCAGAACTATTCTTAAAGGTCCTCAAGATGAAAGAGGAGGCCAGACCTCCCAGCAGACTGTGAAATAGTTTGACTGGCCAGCTGGTGATTCTCATTCCATCCAGAGCTGGTTCCCTTCCTCCTGCTGATCACTGCCTCACAACTATGAGACTCCTGCTGCTCATCACTTCTACTCTCCTATTTAGAAATAGAAAAATGTGCCCTGCTAATGGCCTTTTGCACTTCTGCCTTTCCTTGTCTTCTAGCTATGGTGTGTGCAGTGGTCTTTGTGACCCCTACTCTTTTTTTGTTTTGTTTTCCTTCACTTCACTTCTCAAAGATATTATGAGAAACAGAGAGCACAACATGTGTCTAACATCCTGAACTGCTTCTGCTTCTCTACCTTTAAGGATCACATTGTCAAACCAACAATGACTCTGCTGGCCTCTCTTTTGCTCCCTGGGATACACCCCCATTTAAATTTCTTGCATTCATGAGCTTCCTATTACTTGCTCTACAAAGTTCATCATATACAAAACTCTTCCTATTCTCACTCTGGGAGATATTAATCTTGTTTCCCAGAGTAAGAGAGTTCAGCCATTACCATATAATGTAGTCCCTCTCCCGGGCACAATAGATAAATATTCCCAACATTTCTTTTAAAGCTGACAATGAAAATATGTTAAAAGCAGAGTCAACTAACATTCAATGACAGTCTCATTAAGGTCTCAGAGTGGAGATAGAAAATGAGGATAGTGAGAAAGAATGTTAAAAAATATCTCTATATTAATAAAAAAAAGGTTCCAGACAAGTCCCTTGTGCCATATAATGCTTTGTCACTTATTATGTTGCAAACACAGTTGTGTGGAACAAGCTCATCTACATAAACTGGGATTACAGCCATGAGAAGACAAGGACATTAATTAGCTGCACTTCAAACTTTTAACTATTGCCCTTATAATAATAGAAGAATTCTATCAGTCTGTTATAAAAATGTATCTCCTCCTCTACACCTTCTGCTTCTATGCAGTCTGGGTGCTCACAGTGTTAGTTTTGTTGTTGGTTTGGATTTTTTTCCAGTCTCATTTCCCAATTGATTTCTATTTGTTTAATTTTCTTTTGACATATTGGAAATTATCAATCACATAATTAAAAAGGAGCTGAAGAATCATGATTAATTACTATCTAGAGCAAAGGAATGTTAAATCTCCACAGCAATTGAGTATGTCCTGTGAAGGGCTGAATACTTCTCCAAGAAATCAGCTTAACTGGTTCCACCGACTTCACCCACTTTGGAGGCAATGTTTAGAGGGATGTTTTTCTTGTGATAAATTTTTCATTGGAGTTGCAAAAAGAAATCATTGAAAGCCAAGAAGTTAATAATAAAAAAAGTCATTGTTTCTTTTGGCATCTTGGTTTTTTATTAGTCTTTTATTATACAATTGTACAGCATACTTTCATAGGAAAAATTGCCACATTTTGTCTACAAGATGGACAAGGGTTGACAAATGACATAGCCGTACTGTGTTTCCTGCTAGTATCATATTTCAGAATACAGTCCCATACCTTGTTTACCAAGCAACATACAAGTCCTGCTTTAAAAATAAGTATTTTTTCCTTTCTAAGATGTTTTTTAATGACACATATAAAAAATGTCAGAAAACCTCACAAATATTAATGGATACATGCATGCTTACAACACTTTGAGAGACAGGAATGCGATTTGCATTTTCAATTGTTTGCTCCATCAAAACATGTGGCGGTGTGAAATTTGTATTTATTTCCTTATCCTCCTGTTGTATAAATCTACCTTTATGGACTGTTCTGTTACCCCCATTCCCCAATGCCAAGTTGGTTCCTCCCTAAAGGTTGTATCCTCCCCTTCTCTGTACCCCACCTTCCACTCCTCCCCTAGGTATCCCATATATGTAGAGAACTCCCCAGAATTTTCCCTTATATGTTAGGAACCTTCTAGAATCTCCCCTTGCATGTAACCTTACCCCTCCTACCCTTAAGACTGCCCCCTGCTACTCAGTCACTCATTGGGTTGAGTAGCAGGCCCCTGGTTTCCCTATGATATCATCCCTCACCCCATTGGCCTTTTCCCTACTCCTCCCCTCGGTCCCTCCTCCTTTTATAACCCCAAACACAGCCCGTTTCCAAGGTCTTTGTCGGTTGCCCCGATTCAGTGTTGCAAGGCTCTGGGAGCACCCAGCTCTCGGGGTCTAATAAACTCTGGATACTGTAACCCCAAAGACTGCCTGCTGCCTCTTCTGTCTGCTACTCGCCGGCAGGCCCAGGAGAAGGACTGGTGAGGGCTGTCACAGTCACTGCCTTGAGAGGACTAACAGGGGCTGGTGCTGCCTTCACCACCCTTAGGTGTTGTGGGTGCGCTCCCTGCAGCAGGGGGGCCTTCCACCCTTGAACACCCCTCACCTACCGCGGTCGTTGCGGCAAAAACACAGTGTCTTTTTTATTTCAGGTGGTCCTTTTAATGAAAGGCAAGGAAAATCTTTCCCTCACAATGCTGTGGCTTCATTCTTCATGTCTGCACATTTTTCAGTAGTCAAAGATGCAACAGAACTTACAGACTTCCCCAAGATACTGCACATGTTTACTATTACTGACCTAGCATTTGTAGTAAATGAGAGACCTTGCTGTTAAAAATTCAGTGCATAAACAAGAAATACATTTTGAAGATCCTAAGAAGCCACAAAATGTGACTTATTCCTTTCCAAATGTCAGCTTATAGTAATCACTGACATAAGGCACCATTCTAAACAAAGTGTAAGACTGTGTCTTAGGTGAATTGTTGAAGTATTATAAATAAAAACCCCCACTATCTGGGGGTTTAAGGATATCTGAACTTTTTCTGGTCTGACATCCCAAAAAAACTTGCTTATGCGCATAGAGCAGCCAAGCAAATTCAAGTCTCATGTAATAATCAACTGAAAATTGTAACTTAAAACTGGACAAAGATGAAATGTGGAAACAATAGGATTTGTTAGAGTGAAGCATGGATTTAAAGATGCCCATAAATAACAACTTTGTTCAGGGAAAATTGGAGGCTTCTGTAAGGCATTTAATCTCCACAGAAGTATGTGAAAATGTTCCCTGAACAGACTGTTTAACAAAGTTCATTCAGAAATGTAGGTCCAGTTACATTAAAATACAAAATGTCCAGAACTGAACTACGTGGCACAGCCAGGACATAATGAATCTTGCCTCATCCCACAGTCCACGATGAGACATTAATTAGCATTTTCAGTCCGCTGCCCATGGCTATGCTGTTAATTTTACAGGCTTTTGAGTAACTCCTCTGCATCGGTTCTGGATGGTAATGTATCTTTTGGAAAGACACAGAGTTAAAGATGCTTTTGTAACCTAGAATTTGCAGGGGAACCAAGTGCTTCCAGACCAAAAGACAAGTTATCTTTTCAGTTTACAGATGCTGGATACTAAAACCATAGAACTAAAAGCAATGAAAGTGTGTCAGGGCAAACACTGATGTTTGGATCTATGTTAAAGACACTTTTGTACCTCTGAGAAGCAAAAGGAGCACTGATTTCAAACATTTGAAAGATAGTAAATGTACTGAACTTCCAAGAGGATTAAGGAGGTGGTTATGAGAAAGGAAAACCGGTGAAAGGGTTTGACCAGTGTGCTAAAAAACTTTGCTCTGTTTCCAGACGTCCAGCTCCATAGCTCAGTATTGATTTTTATATTGCTCCATAAACAGACAATACAACATATGTAACTGAATTAACTTCCTCAGTTATCTTAGCATATGAAACGTCGCCCCAATACAAATTTAAATCTATTACTACTACCTGAGTAGTGGTATTCAAACTCACAAAATTATCTGCATATTAACTATCATACAATCTCCTACAGCTGATTGTCATCCAGAGTAGTCTTATCAGATCCGAAATCACCAATTTGGAAACATCATTTTACTTACCATCTTTTGCTCCATATAATCTCAGAAAGCTTTTTTGCCATACTGGATGCATCTTATATTTCAATTTTGGTAGATTTCTTGTTTGTAAATAAAGAATGGCAGCATTTCTCATTGTTTGAATTTTTCATTGTTTGAACAACTATAAGACAGCAAACAAAGAGACTTCAACACAAATAACTATGTAACTACCTGAAAACATTGTGTATAGGCTTTCTTACAGTTGTACTATAGACATGGGTAATAGAAGAGATCCATATATCAGTAAATTATATTTTTTTCAAAATTTATTATGTTTTCAATCTAATTTTTATATTTGCATTGATTTTTTAAGGTAAAATCAAAGGAAAATCAAATACCAGGTGCTAATTTGAATTTTTTATATGTTATTCATAAAAAATGGTGTGAAATTTAGTGTCTTCTTCACATTTCTAATTGTGACCTTCATGAAAATTGTATAATAAAATTTATATAATTTGATTTATATAATGACCTCTACTATTTGCTACTGTTATGCATTTACAGTAATACTGTAGGATATTGTATTAACCTACTAATGTGATTTTTTTTCTTCTTTTTTTTTTTTTCCCTTTTTTTGACCTTTGTGGACTGAAATTAAAATCTGCCTGTTAAAGGGTAGAGTGTGATTACAGTTATAATGTTGTAAATTTAGGGCAATCATTTGAGTGACAGTGAAGTTTAACTGAATACCCAATATAGTCGTAAGGAAAAAAGCCCAATTACAATAATAAGACATATAACTAAAACATAATAAGACATATAACTAAAACACGGCAAGAGTTGAGACAAGCCCAGCTGCTTAAAGCTCATTTCTCTTCTTCTTATGCAGACAGATCATTAGAAAAGTCCGAATCAGTGTCACAATTTCATCTAACACATCAACTCTCTGATTAAAACATATATGTGGGTTTTGGCATCTGACTCAAATAAGGCTATTCTTGCACTGTTATAGAGGGAACACAGGCACCATGGGGGTGAATATACAAGAGAGGATGAGAAATTATATGAGCCATCAATACAGGCAAATAGAGTAAGGATGTATAGCCTAAATGAAAGGGTCACAGTAACTCCAAAATGAGAGACATCCTATATGCCATTTACTATATGCATTTGAAAGAATGCACTGCACAGGGTTCCTCATTATTCATTAGGGCTGAATCCTCATTCATTCTCCTTTATATGCCATCCTGAATCTGCCCTACAGAGTCTTTTACGGGGAAATAACAATAAACTCTCTTATCAACAGCTTGTTGTAGCAGATACAATACATGGGGTACTGAGATCAAAAAGAGCATGAAAAGCATTTCTGCCAACATCGTACAAAATATTGAACATCTGCTATATCTGGGATCCTGGGAGTTGTAATTATAATTTTTGAAATCTGCACACAAGTGTTATAAATATTAGAACTGTAGCCTGTGAAAGCCATGAAATATTTAAGTTGTTTGGCAGGCTTAAGAAAAACTCATAAACTTAATTTAAGCAGCCAAACACTGTATTTTTACAGGTTTTACATCTTTCATGTCATTACTCATATAAATTAAAGCAACCGCGGAACAGCACAGAAGTTGCAAAAGCAAGTCCTCTGGGTGAAAAAAAAGGCCAGCTTGAGATTTAAGACTTTCACCAACATTTCACCTTTCCACTCGCCCTGTATTTCAATTCTTGTATTGAATTTGTCATAGGTATTTTTAACACATCCATTATCTTATTGTCTGCTAAGTCTCAGTAGTGTGCTTGATGCTGTACACATGCATAAACATAGTGGGTCAGATTCACTGGTTATTTGGCATGAATCTAGCCATGCACAACAGTTCTTAACCTGCCCCATGCATCCTCTCTAGAAAGGTCAATGGCTTCTCTGAGATACTGGTGAGATGCTGAGAGTCTTGTCCACCCTTCCTGCTCTAAAGAAGCAGGAGACAAGGCAAGTATATGGCATCCAAATGATGATCAAGACTTAAGGCAAGGCATGTAGCTTACACAAATCAGTGATGAAAGGCATCGAGGAAGGAGCCTGGATAGCTTGGCATGAGCCAAGAGAACAGTACTGCCACACCTAAAAGAGTATCATGAACCAAAACAACATTACAGTAGTGGGGGAGCAGCAGTGAGAGAAGCAAGAAATATAAAGTTGTGCAAGGAGGGGTTTCAGTTTGTAACAATCTTTTAAACTTGTTCAGACACATCAGAAATGTGCTGGATTAAGATGAGTGAAAAAAATAACCAAGTTTTAAATAGCAAATTAGTAAAAAATGCAACAGCCAGATTCACAAAAGCTAGAGAATGAAAAGACCCAGAGGCAAATTCTGATTTGTACAGTGTCTGCTCCACCTGTTAGATAACCATATGCTACCAGCAAAAATGTAGCTCTGAAAAAGGATTTAGTGATCACCAACTGTGCCACCAAAAGTGAAGTAAGAAGTTCACTTGAAAAGAAGTAAAGCAGAGAATGTTAGAATGAGGGCACAAGTTCAGTTCAGTCCAGTATCCAGAAGAGAACACCACTCTCTGGACAAGAAAGTCAACCGATATCAGAGATTTTACAGTGGGTTAGTGTAGGGGAAACAAAGGAGAATGTGCCTCAGGGGGCACAAATATATATAACATATTCACAGATATTTTCTGCTGGACTACTGAACTGTGAGTAAACAGAAAAACACATGCCCACTCTTGACTTGTCTAATAGAACTTGTATCTAAGTACCAGATGCCACAAGACTATAAGATGTTAGCTTAGCCATTCGTTAATTTAATGAATCTAATTATGATCTCACTTATACATATTTTACACCAGCATAATACCATTTGCTCCATTCAGGAAAGCTATTCACAAACCACACATTTGTGCTACACTTGCCATCAGATTCCCTTTGCAAAGGTGCTGTATCCAGATTGAGTATACCATAATTAGAGAGGGATGGCTGCAATATAGAGGCTGTCATCTAAACTGTTTTCCTAGATGCAATTTCAGGATTAAAGGAAAAATGTGTACCTTGAATATTCTCCATGATACAAAAATACCTCTTCTTTCAGATACACAAGGTCTAAGAGGTTTTCTCATATTACATAGGAGCCTAGCTACTTTAGCTAAAGAAAATAGTGAAAGGCTCTCTGGAGTGCCTACCTTCTTTCATTAATAATAAGGAATCTAGTCTCTGAAAAAGGTTTGAAATTTAGTGCAGCTTTGCAAGTGACTTTTGCCCTGAAGAATAACCCCTGATGGAACAACGGAGTGTGAATCTGAAATTATAACTAAATACTCCACGTAGAAAATATTTTGTGAGAATCTTGTTAAAACCAATTAGTTCAAAACACATGATTGCAATAAATGCCATTACCTATCCCATTTCTTCAGACACTTATCAACAATAATATTTGCGTTAGACACTACAGCACAAGGAGCTTTCACTGTCCTCATTTTCACATGAAACACTGTTATTCTCAGCACAGGCAGTTTTAAGTACAGTCATACACCTGGTATACAAGTGTTTTAGAGAAATAGACACATTCCATTTCCCTGACAGATAAACACACACACACACATAATTCCATCGAAAGATGAAAATATCAGTCAGGAGTCATCCACTCTGTTGTTGTCATCCTCATTCTCTCTTCTTAAGTCCTTCCTCCAATAACTTAAGTTTTTTTCCCTGTCTTATAGATGTGCAGTTGCAGATGAGCTGAGAGAACACTTGAAAGGAGTTGATGTTTTCGTCTTTCTTGATTCTTCCTTCAATTTTTTGGTATCTACAGGAAAGAGGAACAAAAAGCCAGAATATCTAGTGCCTGTCAGAAAGGAAAACCTACAGAAGACCCTAAAAGGCCTTAAGAGACCTGAAGACAATGACAATTCATGTCTGAATTTTCTAAGCTGCATTCTCATCTAAGGCCAGGCTCTTTAGCCAGTCTCTAGCAGAGAGACAAAGCCAGCATTCTTCAACCAGCAGCTTACATTATTGCATCTTTATAATCATAGGCCAGTATTGAATTCCCACTTCTGCTTTAATGCTGAAAAAATTTCTTCAACAATGTTTTGATTAAAAGTTAAGTGAAAATAAAAATCATAGCATCATAAGATAAGCAGTAACATATTTCTAACGTATTTCTAAAAGAATAAATGGTAGATGATTCAAACTAAAATAGTCCTTCTTTAGAAAGGCAGTTTTGCCGTCTAAAAGTGCAAAAGAAGTTGAAAACCTCATTGTGAGGCAATGCAGTCCTTTATTTCAAATGGTAGAGGGCTGTATTTCTAAAAAATTAATTTCTCTTTTTTTGCCACAGATATTAGTAAGCTGATAGCTATGGAGTCTGCATCAGTCACCTCTGAATTTTAATAGCTTCTGTTTTCATCTACATTTTTACAGCATTGGCACAAGGTGTTTGCAAATACTAGTGATAAAGGTTTTTGGATGACCTAACAACATCCCTAGGAGTTCAGACAAGCTTATATTCACCTTAAATGGACCCCAAGTTCTAGGGAAAAATAAATAAACAAACAAGGGTACCATTTTGACAGATAATAAATATGTTTTTAAAAAGCTAAAACAAAAAAGAGGTTATTCATAGTCACTTTGATGTGACAGTGTAACTTGGCTCAAAAATTAACCCAACTGTCATGAATATAGTACAAGGCCCACATGGATTCTGATTTCATCACCGGCCACACCTGCCATATTTTAGATAATTGATATTTCTGCATTTTTATCTATTCTAAAATGAAAAAAATCCCCAAAGGATAACGTTATTCTATATGAATAGCAATATTGTGTGGGCTGGACTGTCAGGTGTGTTGAAAATTGTCTGTACTGCCATAGCAGAAGGGTAGTGATCAATGCTTCAACATATGGCTGGTATCCAGTAACAAGTAAAGTACCCCAAGGATCAATACTGAGGCTCATATTTTTCAACATCTTCATTAATAACATAGATGATGACACAGATTGCACCCATAGCAAATCTGCAGACAATACTGAATTTAAAGAGGATGGTTGAAATGAAGAGTGGCTGAGCTTTGGTTCAGAGGCACTTGCATAAACTTGAGGACCAAACCAAAAAAAAGCTCATGAAGCTCATCAAGGAAATTGCAAAGTTGCAAGGGCAACAGCACAATGGACAGCTGCACAGGTATCTAATGCTGACAAGGAAGACAAAGTCTTCTGCCAGTGGCAGACAATAACAAAGGCCAAGGGCCATAGGTTGTTGCGTGTGAATTTCCAGTTGGGCATTAAGGAAAAAACTGTGTAGGGAGAACATGATGCCCAGAGTACTTGTGGTCTTCAACACTCAGTGAGGCACAGTCCTGGAGCACTTGGATTTGCATAAGATGACCACCAGAGCTCCCTTCCAACCAACAGGTCTGTGACTGCTGAAAGTGTACAACATCTGTGAAAACTTCAAGCACCTTTGTAAGAGCTCAGTGACAGCAACATTTTAATCTGTGTTTAACTATCAAACATAGGAATGTCATTTAAAATTGAGGGGGAATGGAAATAAGAACAGAAAACATTTGCTCACGAAGACATGTTCAGGTGGAACAAGTTGTTTCTATCTTCTTTGTCAATAATCTGGGATCTCCGCAGGGACCATGGGCACATAGTATACATACATAACACGTATGTACATCTAAGGAAGGCTCATGTAATACTTTTAGTCACAACAAAGCCATAGGAATTCAAAATTAACAACTCAAATAGGACAGTGAAGACAGAAGCAGCAAGCTGACTAGGAGTGAAGGTAGAAAACCCTTTTTACACCCCAAGGCTCACAAAAAGACCTTTTCATAGCACATAGGAAGCAGGAAAACACAGACACATGCACACACAAATCCCCTTCTGAGCAGGTTAGATTGAACGAGGGTAATCATTTTAAGTGCCCAAATTGCCTGACTTGACATGGTGCTATCAAAAGCATTTTCATTTTTATTCAAATCGTTGTCACCATTTTTCTGTAAAAATCAATGTGGAAAATAGAAGCAAGGGTTGAGGAAGGTTGAGCCCTATGGAAGCCATTACAAGGATGGCTGGAGGAACTCAAGATGATTGACTTCAGCAGTCAAGGCATGCCCAACAACTTGCAGATGATGGGTACTAAAAACATCTAGAGAGAACTTCTGGTTTTGCACATGGATTAACAAACTGCTGTTTCATTATTTTCTGCAATTATAATCTCTCTTTTGCCCAATCTCATACCTAAAAGCAAAGGATTAGTCTTCTGAACATATCTTTCCTTCATTTTCCCCTATCTTGTACTAGATGGAAAAGTGACTCTAAGTGAAAATTCAGTGAGTCTATTTCTTATAACACTTGTAAGCAACAGACAAATGAGTGTACTTTTGCTGTAAGTCTTCAAAGAGTTAATGTAAGAGCACATGCTGTGAAATTTTGGGGAGGAAGTACCCTTCAGCTTAATACCCTGCCTTTTGAAAGCTGAAAACTGAGGCACTCTCTGCAGACCCATAATGTGATCAGTGGAAACTCTGAAAATCCATATAAAAATTACTTTTCCAAAGATGCTTGTCGCAAACCTGGCCCTCAAATATAAGCAAAACACCTATGGCATTTGTCCAGAATCTCTATGTTCTCCATCTTGATTTTCTCAGAAAATAATTTTAGATTTTTACTGAGGACTTCCCTTCTGATTTCCAGCAGGACAAACAGGTTTATCAGGAGCAATCTGGGATATATAGACTTCTCCCAGAAGCACCAGCCAACAGAGATTGCATCCCCAGATCACATCCCACAGTCACCATCCAGTTGCATGACAGCTGTAAGTGAATGGGGGCAATTATAAATCCTTAAGAAAATGACTTTGACTTAGTCAAAAGCCAGATTGCTCTTCCTCTCAGCAGTACATCCACATGGCATTTTTTGACATGTTTCAAAGAAAAACTGACATTGAATACACAGAAAAATATCCAAATCATAAGAAATTTTCCTGTCACAACCCAATGACTCTTAATTGGAATACCCATATGATTTTGGGTTAAAATACCTGGGAGTAAGTGCAAACAATACTTTACCATCACTGTCTTGCAGGTAGATCAGAAAATCCTGCCACAATTTAGCTAATGTCAGGCTTCTCAGATGAACAATCTAAATTCTCCAGATAACTTCCCAATTAGAGGATTGGTGTTGCAAATTTATGTAACTGAATAAGGTTATTCAAGAAGCACCACGTTTTGATAACAAAATCCTTTGTGATGATTACCTAATAGCCAGCATTTGTTCAAACACTTTTAATAGACCCTTTTTATCACATGCAAAAAGAATTTCAGTGCTAGTTCAGTCTCCTGTTTCATTCTGTCATGAATCACTTCGTAGAGACATTTAGAAGTCAATAATCCACTGTAGCTTTGATGACAGGTGATTAATTTCTACATTTTAGAGACATAATAAGATTTAGCAATAAAAAGGCCTTGAAGTAACCTACCAAACAGCTTTAATCTCAGCCTTGGGACTGTTGCTAAATATGAATGCTTGTACACAAATGCAGATGATTTAACTTAGTAGGTTTTATTGCTGACTTCTTGGCTTTTCGTATTAATCTTGCTTTACAATCAGGCTATCTATACAATCAGTTTATACTGAATATTGTTTCTATGCAGTACTGGGGGGGGGGAAAGTAAGATTATTTACCCACAAGGGCTATATTCTACTGAAAACTAGTTTTACATGATTTCCATTATGCAGCTTACCAACACTCTTTGTGTGGCAAGGTTAGATGGATAAAAAAATAAATTAGCAGACATATACTACTAGTAAGTACCTGCCTGCACAACCATGCAGAGCCCTCAGGGCTCAATCCATCACTCAGTGAAACTGGTGGGCGTATTTTGTTAACATCAGTTGGCAGATCAATGTAACAAACATACTTGAATAAAAGAAGAAATTTCAAGCACTCCAGACACATTCTGGTAGTAAATATGGAATACTTATATAGGTCCTGATCAGGCCGTTTTGAGCTCTTCCAAACATTGCCTGGATTCTCTTCTTCCAAAATTGTTTTATACTGAAAACAGTATCTGGAAAAACTGAAAAATTACTCAGTTTCCTGTCTTTTCTTTATACATGTTCAGGAATGCGTCACTTTTCTAATCAAAGTACTTCAGTCTGAAACCTTTTTATATAAAAAACTAAATTTTCACTAAAATTCCCTTAGCCAGGAATCTCGGGATGAATTCAAAAATGGTTCTATGGGCTGCTTCCTTCGAGGAGAAGAAAAGATACTGCTGTAGCAACTGACTTAGAAAACCCATTTGCTAGTGCCAAATCATGAAGACCTTCCTAAAGTGAATGGAGACCTGAGATTCCTAGACTAAGTTACTATTTGCTTATGATTGTATGCCTCCCTGTGTAAAAACAGACTAACAAAAAGCACAAACAGCTCTAGTAGCTGGGCAGACAAAGTAAGTCAATGAGCTCCTTTGCCCTTCTCGAAGCGTCCTAACTTCGGAGTGATCAGCCTCTGGGAGGAAAGGCAATAGAGGAGCTGAATCTCACATCTGAGGCCAACATTAAAATGCTGGAGAATACTAAATTATTGTACTGCTCCTGCTCTCTCTTTTGTGAAGGGCAAAGTATTAGCAAAGAAGAAATGGGTTCTAATTCTCTCAGTCTCTCAACACATTTGGGGATGGATGAAGTAGAAGGGCAGAATTTCCACTCCTGAAGAAGTGCCACTCTCAGACATTACCTAAGCACGCCTTAAAGATGGGGGAAAAAAAGGCAAACCAAAACACATGTGACAAAAGCAAAGGCAGCAGTAACACCTTCTTCCTGTCAGCAGACTTTGGGAAGGAGGAACAAAGGCCTCAGCAACAATGACAAATGGTGTTTTATCAAAGACAAATGGTGGCAATATTGCCTTTCACTAGTATCTATTAAGAAGCCATTTGAATTTTAAACTAATTTAAAGTAAAGGAGATTTCAATGTCAGGAGATGTGGATAAAGTTGTTTAGGACAAGTGGTAAGTGTAGGAGTAATTGAAAGGTTGGAAAGCATAGGTGGCAGGGACTGGTGATGGTGGTGGCAGGGATGACAGCAAGAATTCTGTGTGAGGGTATGGATGGTAATTTTTGGCTAAGTATAAAGTGAGATATGTGAGAACTCCACGTTCTAGCCATATTCCAAACCTGTATGAAAGCAAGACATGAGTGTATATGTTTTCTTCCTTTCTTTCCCACTGGACTTTGGTTTCTGCTGAAACCAAAGGCACCTTTGTTGGAAGGAATTGCAGCATAATCTGAGTAGGTCCCCATTCCTTGTCAGGAACAAGGACACCTTAGTCTAAATATATCTCTTATCTCTCTATACAAATGTCAGGGTTATAAGTTTTTTAAGTTGCAATATTCAGTTTTACTCTAAATTCCTAAGTCCTGAAAGCTTATTCTTTTACTTTCTTCATTTTTCTTATTAAGTAACAGGAATCAAAATTCGTATCTGCTCATAAGAGTTTGAATATAGGAACATGACACTTAAGAAGTTCTGATTACCACAAAAGTTGTGCAAGAAAAGGAAATTAACTGTTTTCAGACCTATAAAGGAAGCAATATCTTTGCAATTATCAGCAAAGACCGATAATGTGGGAAACAGAAGGAAAACAAGCACATGTTAGTAGAATCTGAAGGCAAAGAAAACTCTATATCTGATTAAAACCAATGTTGAGATATGACATAAAACTGGAGGGAAAAATAAGAATCAAAACTATCCAAGCAGGACAAAAGAAACAGAAGCCCTCTACAAATTTATGATGTATAAAATTCTAGTAGTTCTCACAAGTACAGAATATACTGATTAATTTCAGTATTTTGGAATATAATTTTTAAACTTCATATTTTTCAGTATTTGTATCTCAGCAGGGGAAAGAGCCGCTTCTCTATGTAAAGTAGCAAAATTGTGTGTGAGGACAAACACATATTGAGGAAATGAATCAGAGTATGAGACTGGACATTTGAGGCAGATTAGATATATCAGATGGCAAATGGCACAGTGAGGTACCGCAGTGGAGCTGCCTTCACTGCAGAGCACAGGAAGAGTTACGACATTTATGTATTTTCATTTCTACGTGTGGGGACCTCAAATCATTCCGTGAGTTAGGCTCCTACTATCTCTAATATAGTCCTTCTGTGGCACACAGTTGATATACTTCTGAGTTGTCAAAAAAAGGCACAAGACATACTGAAATCTCTTCATGGCCTAGTGTGAGACATTAAGTTTGAGCTGATTGTGAATGTAACCATTATTTCAGGATGTTATGTCCCAAACAACAGATTACATTTTCAGTTTCAAAAATTAATTTATCTTTATAAACTGTGATCTTTAATTCTTACGTATATTTCTTATTTAGACATCCAATATGAAGCAGATTATTTGAACTACTGCACAAAGACATTTCTTGTCAATTACTCTGCTGAATCAAATTATTTCTTATAAAAATTGCCCCAAATTTTTTTTTTAGATCTAAGGGATTAAATCCTGTCTCCAAAAAGGTAAAAAATAAATAAATTGCCTTTTTAGCTCTTAAAAGTTCAACATATCCTACCTTAAACCAGTGACCCTTTCTTCAAAGGAACATGCTACCTACTCTGCCCACTGTCAAGAGCTAGGACCAGTGACAGAACCCAAGGGAATGGCCTGAAGTTGTGTCAGGAGAGGTTTAGTTTGGATATTAGAAAAAGGTTCTTCACCCAGAGAGTGGTTGGGCACTGGAACAGGCTTCCCAGGGTAGTGGTCACAGCACCAAGCCTGACAGAGGTCAAGAAGCATTTGGACGATACTTCCAGGACACATGGTGTGACTCTTGGGGATGGGATGGTCCTGTGCAGGGCTAAGGGTTGGACTCAATGATCCTTGTGGGTCCCTCCCAACTCACCATATTCTGTGATTCTAAGATTTTTGCATGGTACTCTCCATGGTAGAGCTGGATGCTGTACAGAAGGTACACTGATGATGCAGAGTAATTCCATCACCAATATGTTTATATATTTGCTAATAAACAGAGTGGTACGACAAGCAGTTTTGCACTATGCTGTTAGTCTATCTGGGAAACAAGGCGCAGCTTTTAAGGGTTGAGCTTCAAGAAAAATCTTACAGTTGTCTGGAAGTTGTCAAATGTGATGCCTATCTTCAAAAACAGTCAGAAGGACAATCCAAGGAACTACAGGCCTGCCAGCCTGACTTTGTGCCAGGAAAGGTTGTGGAGCAGATCATCTTGAGTTCCATCACGTAACATGTACATGACAACCAGCTGATCAGGACCAGCCAGTATGGGTTTAGGAAAGGCAGGTCCTGTTTGACCAAGCTGACCTTCTTCTGTGACAAGGTGACCTGCTTAGTAGATGAAGGAAAGGTTGTAGAGGTTGCCAACCTGAACTTTAGTAAAATCCCTGACATCATTTTCCGCAGCATTCTCCTGGAAAACTGGCTTCTTGTGACTTGGATGAGTATCCTTTTTCCTGGGTAAAAACTGCCTGGACGGCTGGGCCTAGAATCTTTTGGTGAATGCAGTCACATCCAGTTGGCAGTCAGTCACTAGTGGGTGCTCCCCAGGGCTCAGTATTGGGGCCAGTCTTGTTTAACTTCTTTATTGACAATGTGGACCAGGGGATGGAGTGCACCTTCAGACAGTTTGCAGACCACATCAAGTTCGACAGGAGTGTTGATCTGCTGGAGGTAAGAAGGCTCTGCAGAGACATCTGGACAGGCTGGATCAATGCCAATTGTATGAGGTTCAACAAGGCCAAGTTCCAGGTCCTGCCCTTGGGTCACAACAACCCCATGGAGTGCTACAGGCTGGGGGATGAGCGGCTGGAAAGTTGCCCATCAGAAAAGGACGTGGGGGTGCTGGTTGACAGTGACTGAACATGAGCCAGCAGTGTGCCCATGTGGCCAAGAAGGCAAATAGCATCCTGGCATGTATCAGGAATAGTGTGGCCAGCAGGATCAGGGCAGTGATTATCCCCCTGTACTTGACACTGGTGAGGTCAAATACACTCAAGTACTATGCCCAGTTCTGGGCTCCTCACTTACAAGAAGGACATTGAGGTGCTAGAATGTGTCCAGAGAAGGGCAATGGAGTTGGTAAAGGGTCTGGAGCACAAGTCTTATGAGGAGTGGCTGAGGGAGCAGGGGCTGTTTAGCCTGGAGAAAAGGAAGTTCAGGGAAGACCTTATTGCTCTCTACAATTACCTGAAAGGAGGCTGTAGTGAGGTGCGGGTTGGCCTCTTCTATGTCTCGAGTGAAAGGATGAGAGGAAATGGCCCGAAGTTGCCCCAGGGGAGGTTTAGATTAGATACTAGGAAAAATTTCTTCATGAAAGGTGTTGTCAGGCATCAAAATCCACGGCAGTGGTAGAATCATATCCCTGGAGATATTTCAAAGACGTGTAGATGTGGCACTTGGGGACATGGTTTAGTGGTGGACTTGGCAGTGCTGGGTTACTGGCTGGGCTCAACCATCTTGAAGGTCTTTTCCAACCTAGACAATTCTAGGTTCTGATGAAAGGGCTTGAAGATCATCTTGAAGGCCTGGTGCACTGAGCATGACTTACTAAGCTTTTTCAATGTATAGGTTCAAACAGAGCAGCAGAGCAGCATGAGAAGGAAACACAGGCTTCTGTAAATAGAAAAATAGAAACCACAAGTCCTCTGTCAGGAAAAGCACACAAGGTAAACTGCATAGCAGACTGCTATCTGTTCCAAAATGCACTGCAAATATTGTGACAGGAAGCACTGATGACAAAAGCATGCACAGTCTTTGTCACGTCGCTGTGCTCATTGTCTCCAAACTAGCTCCAGTGTAATCCTTAACTGTATGAATCACAGATAAGTACACTCTTCAAAATGAATGATGTGGCTGAAACAGGAGCTAAAGTGCAATGACATACCGATTATAGAATATGTTATTTTGGATTGGTTTCTTTAACATAGGTGTTTGCATATCCAACATTTACATTTGCCATATACATGAGTGAACTTTTTCAAACAACTTTACACTTCATTTATGGCCATCTACCATTCCTTTATTTCCTTGAGTATTATTTGTCAGGGCCTAAATATTGGCTGAGTTCATTAAATGTCAAAGCTCCCACAGAATTCAGCATTCTTAGGATTTTATCCAAACTGTCTTCTTATCCATGTATTTTAGACTATTTCTTTCTATATTTCAAACTAATTTTTACAGGATGAATTTAATTTTATTTTCTACTGATACTTGAACCACTATAACATTCTTGGGCTTTATTTTCTGTACATTCTGATTTTCATATGTCATATAAATTTAGTATTATCTGTGAAATCTATATATTTTCATGCCTTTATAAATATCAGAAGCCAAAGGTGAAAAAGACACTATTGTAAGGGCTACAACATAATATATGTGCTTATCACTAGTAAATTACAAAGAAACAACTAAACTTGTTAAAAGCTGGACTTCTAGAATGAAGTCCATTTTAATCCACAGTAAAATAAGTTTAATTTTCAGTCAGATATAGCAGCAGGTTGAGCCTGTCACTGGATCAAGCAGGAGAATAGAATTTTGGTGTGCTGAGAAATTGCTATATGAAAAAGCTTAATACATACATCTGCTGCTGAAGCAAGCAACTGCAGCTTCTCTGCAGGCCAAGTCTAGAAAAGCTAATGTTAGCAAGATGTTCAAGTCTAAATAACAGGCGTCAGGGTCACGCATCTTATTAAAATCAGTATTTTAAAAACTGCTTGCTTTAAACATTTACCTTGACATTGTAGATTATCTTTAATACCAAGACAGCTCTTATTCAGTTGACCTCTATTTGAAGCAACTAAATCCCAGATATATGATTGATTTTTGGTCTTCTCTATTCAAAGAAAAATATGAAGCAAAAATAAAGCTTCAATATATTTAAAATTTATGCTTGCAGAGACAGACTCTGGTGAAATTCATCCAGCTTCATTTTGTGCTGAACAAGGCAAGAAAATTGGGCACGATACACTTTGAGGGGACCTTCACCAACAAATAACCTAGATGGTTATAATTAGCAGTTTACCCCCATTTCAATTATGTTTAGTACAATTTACAGTCTTGGGGTTCTTTTTGACTTGGTAGCACTATTTAAACTGCTGATGTTCTTTGCAATACCCACTTCTGAGATAATGTTATGTTCTTTGTAATTGTTGTCAAAGTTAACATAAAAAGAGAAACTTAGGATTCATGTAGCAATCTGCTGATATAACAATAAGAATTAATGACATAAAATTACTTCAATCTCAAATCATTAATTTTCCAGTACTGTAACACTTTCCTGCTCCCAGAATTTGGACACACTGGGAACCTAAAAGAAAAGCACAAAAATTTTATACCCCTAATATAAGAGTAGTTGTCCAAAACTTGAAGCTTCTCTAGGCACTAGGTAGCAGTACAACAAAACACTTACTCAAAAGCTAGCCCACAACAACAAAAATTGTGTGCCATGAGTAATTGAAATGTCCCTTGTCTTCTCTTTCCAGTCAGTTCAAATGATTCAGTAAAAAAATTCCCATGAGGGCAAAAGAAAAGCAAGCAATCTAAAATTCTCAGCATAATATTTTAACAAAGTTTACTTTTTTCTCTTTTGGTTACTATTGAGCTCTTGATGCTTACTAATAAAACTTCAGTAATATCAGCACTAAAGTTTCATTTTACCTGTCAGCCGATAAGAAACAGTTTAGTAACGCCTTGGGGTGATTGATGGTCAAGTAACAAAAAAATTGCTAGTACTATAAACCCTATTTACAACATGTAAGAAGAACCTTGAAAAGATAATACTATGGATTAACTTTGTGTTATTTTCTATACTTGTTATAAAATTTGTCACGGGGTCTTTAATTGTCTCATTTTCCATTTTTTATGGTCTTTGTCATGACAATAAGTTTTCACATAATTCAACGTCTGCTAGATGGCTTCAAACTTTGCAGCAGAAATCTGAATGTGTTGGAGATGCTTTGGCATGATCATCCAGCTCCTCAACCCTTGTTCATCTAGTTATAAAATTTGTGAAAAAGAAGTGATAGAAAATTTTATGCCCTCCAAATGAGCAGCTATTCCCCACCTGTTATTTTCACAATTTTATTCCTTCTCTTTCCCTGGGCTGTCCATTCAAGGACTTGCTAATTTGAGAGCGGAGAACTCAGACATTGCAGGCCCCTTTGTAGTGCCAGTGAACCCCACACTTTTCACTGCAGCCTCCAGAAATCTGAGGTTTTGCCTTGAACCCATATTATCATAAAATAATACTATTTTTCATTTTCTTTAAGTGAAATTTAATCACCTTAAAGAAAGCTAAAAGAAGGGGAATCGTAAAACAAGCTGTAGGATCAGTAAGATCCATAAACTCTATTTTTTTACTGATATATCATAATTTTTAAGTCAATTCTAAGTTGTTTTGGGGTCTGATTCATGATTTTTTTAAATGCCCATAGTTGGCATTGTGGATGGTTATTGAAAAGGGTTGATGTAAGATACTCAAAATCTTATATTCCAGCAAAGACATTGATGGCTCCTGGTGCAGCCTCAGGAAATCTTCCTTAAAGCCTGTCTGGCAAACCTCATGGAAAATGCTTTCTTCCCTCTCCAGCTGGCTCAGTGATTCCATTTCATCCTAGAAAGTTGTGGCTTGGCCTCAATTATTCCCATATGTCATATTTTGCCTACATTACAGCAACATGATATTTGGTCATAAAGACTTGAACACCTAAGTCCAAAAGGTATGTAACAACATGTCTTATACATTACTGACATTACACAGGTCACTGCAAACACATTTTATTTTCCTGCTGCTCCCTACTTTATTGTTCAGATTTTGGCATACTAGAATGTCAAGTAAAGCAAAAGGATTAAGATAGTTTACTTCTTTGGCATAATCAAACTTTTGAACTTCCTTCAACATAAGTAGAACTTCACTTTTCAGAAGTCTTCAGGCAGTTCCAGAATCATAAAACAGGATCCACGGGAAGAAACACCACCACGAATTTCACATTCTTTAGACGAATGTAAGTTCAGAAATCTTACACAGAATTCAGCCTGTGCAGAGATGGCAATGGTGCAATGTAATCATTCTTTTGGCAAATGGAGAAGATACTGACCAAAAACATAGGTCACACCAGCAGGAAAAACTGCTTTACTGTCACTGGCCAATGCACTTGTTAGCTATTAAGAGAATTTCAGTGCCAGAATTTCCACTTCTGAGGCAAAAATTGCAAATATAATACAAAAGTAACACTTGTATGTCCCACAGACAAGCTCATTAGTGCTCAGTGCACAAATATCAGCTTCATTAAGTAGAAAAATATTAAAAATAATATTAATACTCCATAAAAAAAAAGAACAGATCATGGATGATCACCTGACTCTTGATACATGTTTACACAGGAAGAGTAAACATTCTCTCCTATGCTGGCTAGTATGATAAGTAGTTAGATCAGTGATGAAGAGAGAGGTGAGGTGGAGGTGGAGTGGATGGAAATTAGACATTTAACAGCAAGAATTATGTCTCATTCTCAGTACTCATTATTTTTATCAATGTAGAGCCACCTTTTAAAGCACTTATAAAAGAATAGAATGATATGAAAGCAAAAGAGCCTATGTTTTATGTTACAATAAAAAGTGAGCTTTCAAAAGAGTCATGGATACTGATAAAATAGGTCTTCATGGTATACACCTGTCATGTGTACAGGTATCGATGTCTATCGCCTTGCACCCAGTATCCAACACCTGGCATGTGCCCTGTGCTAGGTGTCCCTACAACTGTCTGAAAGGAGCTTGTAGCCAGGTGGAGGTCGGTATCTTCTCCCAGACAACCCCAGGGTGACCAGGGTGGTGGTGGAGTCACCATCCCTGGATGTATTTAAGAAGAGACTGGAAGTGGGACTTAGTGCCATGGTCTACTTGACAAGGTGGTCTTAGGCAAAACGTTGGACTTGATGATCTCAGAGATCATCATCCCCCCTAGCTGATTCTGTGATTCTGTAATTCTGTGACATGATCAAGTTGCACAGCTTGTGGCTCTGCCCATCTCTGGAGCATGGATCTATCTGGTGACACAATGCGAAAGAGAGCTGAGTAATAATTTTAAAGCAGTGAAGTGTCCTACCTGGGAGCAACCGCAGTTGAGTTCCTTTGGCTGAATAAAGCAGAAAAGTAATGATCTTAGATCCTATGCTAACATGTAACTCTGTGAAGGAATTCGTGTGTTGGAATGGCAAATGGAAATAAAATAAATAGTATTTAGGTGCCAAGAGAAGATCAGGGAATTCCTTCAAAAGGAGGAAAGAAAAGGAAGCTCCTCAGCTTTTATCCTTACCCTGCAACTCCTAATATTTGTGTGTTAAACTTGAATGTTATGAGGGAGACAGAAATCCTCAGCCTGACAAGCAGTAATTTACATAAATTTGATCTCCCAAGAGTTGACTTTGGGGAAATATTGCCACATTTATTTCTTATCTATGATCATTGTAGAAACTGTTCTCAGTGTTTCCAGATAAAAAGCAGCAATCCAGGACCAGAACAAAGCGGGGGGGGAGCCCCAAAAAAACACAAAACCTTGTAGATAATTATGTATGTACTCATGCATTCCTCTGCTAAATATTCAAAAGTAAATTGGAAAGCAAACATATATGGCTTTTGTTTTAATTTATATTTAGCATTGTTAGGTTTTCTTTGACAATGCGTATTCAGTAGTACTTTTTTTAAGTCAGTTATTCAACAAGCAAATCCCTTATCTTGAACACTGCCTCAACTTCTTAGTTCATTATTTTGTTCCCAGCAAGAAGGTGGGAGTTTTAGTTTGTTGTACATGTCACGTTAAACATACAGTAATAGGTCTGTTTAACAGAGGGGAAACAAACACAAGGAAAATATATTTTAAATGATACAATGAAGCATTGTTCCCTTAGTGTCATTGAACATGGGCCAACTATACCATTCAGGGGTAAAAACAGAGCTCTGACATTTAACTCTGATATTCCAGACCAATGTTTTCAAAGAGTCACATGCTCAGTAACTGCAGCACATTTACAATTGTCTTTGAAGTTTAATCTCAGTTCATGCTACTAAATCACCATGAAGACTTACTTTTAACTTGTTATATAAAATGGGTTTTCTTAAAAAATTCAAGGAAAGATCTCCGTGTATGAAATATGTCAAACTGAAAGCTGTTAGTTTTGTAACTTCAGTATAGTGGGGTTTTTAAGTTGGCTTTTTAAATTTTTATGCAAGAGAAAAGGTGTTTCTTAGTATTTAGCAGTTTTTAGATGTTAAGTTTTTGTAAGTGAAGTACAAATTTTTAGTGTATCTATTGTGAAACATAAATAAGACTAGAACAGATGATCTCACTAAGCCTAATTATCTCAATAAAGCTCTGAAAAAAATGATAGTGAAACTATAAAGAGAAAGGATAATGTACTATTACTGAATTGCTAGCACGTTCCACTAAGTCAGTATTTGGTTTAGAAAACCCATTTTACTTAACATCATATGCATCTTAGACAAATGAATTTCTCTTGGGATTGCTATGGGATCCCAGTCAGAACAAAACAGAGCTAGTTACAACCTGCTTTGACTAGAATTATTGTTTGTTGCTACCCAAACATGACCACATCTAACATTTCCATTGAACTTCTGTAATGTGTAGACACCGCTGCTGAAACTTCTCATACCCTCTGCCTCCCACTCGTCTCAACTTGGCATCACTCTTCCCCTTCATCTCTAACCTCACCAAAGAGCATTTACAGTCAGTACTGAAGATTTTCTTTCAAATCCATGTTAGACCCCTAAAACCGCCATCTGCTGAAACTGCTTTCCCTGTGACCTCAGTTTCCTCACTGGCAAGTTCATGTTCAACCTCTCTTTACTCATCAGACATCTTCAAATCACATCTTCCCTTGATCATCCAGACAGTTTGCTGTCCTAGCCCTCTTATTTCTTTGGTTGTCTTTCTGTTTATTTTGTTGGATTTGTGGGGTTTTTTTTAAATTTAAAGTCTTGTTCAGCCTCTAACCTTGGGGGTGGAGAATGGTTTTGAAGGTACATGGGTCCCTGCTACCCTAACTTAAAAGAAAATCTCACACACAAATGTGAATTCAGTGATGAGGTATATGCAGTTACAGACAGCACATCTGGCCAGTAAAACTGATTTTCTTCCTGTCATCATCAGTTTCTAAGTTTCTAATACATTCTTATTCTTTTTTTGCTATTCCTTTTCAGCTTCCCTGGGCAGCACGTTAGTCTAGATCCCAAATATCAAGCTTATCACTCTGGTTGAAGTTATACTTAAATTTTGTAGATTTTCTGTGTGTATCTTCCTAAAGACAGAGCCTTTCTTACATATTCAAACAATTAGGAATTTTTACCCAGTGTTTCACCTTCCTGTTCTTTGATTATGGCAAAATTTCATGACAGATGCCAGCCTCCCACTTTTCTAGGCTATTGTTTAGACCATATCATCTCTTTTTTGAAATCTTTCCCCTAGCTACATTTTATATTACCCAGGCCCTTCATGGTCTATCCACCACACTATTTTTTGCCTCTGTGTTTCAGAGTGTCACCTCCCAGCACCAGCTAGTGAACAATGCCCTTGCCCATCATTCATTTGTTGCATCCTCAAACACTTTCTTTCATGCTACCCTTCATGCTTGGGAGCTCTCCACAAACATCCACCTTCAAATCCATTTGATGCAAGGCCTGTGAAAGACCTGGGAGCAGTTAGGTTGGTAGTGATGGTAACACTTCTCGTCACACTGACTTATAGTTTCCTCCTGCTCCCTCATCTGTCTGTATCAATCTGTTGTGATTTTTTTAGTTTTTCTTCAGAACTTGATATATCCATCACCAACTTTTTGTTCTGATTTTGTTCAGCACCTAGTACAACTGGGACATGGTTCATAGCAGTGGTTTATAATAATTCAAATAATGGGGACAGAACACAGCTTTTTCATATCTATGACAACAATTTGAAGTTTTATTTCATTCATTGTCTAAGAGATTATAAGCATCTTGTTTTCAGATCACAGAACACGCATGCTAACATGTCCAGGGATGAAAAACTGATTAAAGCTTCTGTCTCTCAATCCAGCTCCGTATCTTGGTAAACCATCCTACTTGTCAAATTTGTAGGACTGTTAATGAAATTTGTAAGGTACCAAACAATGGTGACTGCGATGAATGAATGTAACAGTCACTGAGGAATGAGGTCAAAGGTCTCCATCTCAGCAGAGTAGCATTGTGCTGAACAGCAGTTTCCACTGAGTTTGGTGGCAAAACAGACTCTTCAGAAGTGAGATTTCTCTGAGACAAGCTACGTTCAAGACCACCACCTAAAGAGGAATTATCAGATTTATTTCACAGTTGATTAGGTCACATTCATTCAATGGATGTGAATATCTGCAGGTCGTAATGGAAGTAAAAGTTATGACACATCAAAGATAATGATAGGAATATTCTTTCTCAATCAGGATTTGTAATAGTACATATGCAGGCCCTTGAGAACATCAGGAATCAACTCGCTTCAGGCAATATAAATGCTGGAAACATGAACCCAGTTATCACATTAAAAAGTGACTTGGTTCAAGTGGAGAGCAATGGGTTTGGATCCAAAAATTTACTGAAGGTCTCAAAGGGAAGAAGCATACAACTGCATGTAAAACTAGGGCCTTTCTCTAGGTCCAGGAAGTAAAACAACCCCAAAGGACTTAGTTGTCCCTTTTGCATCAGATTTAACTTTTATTTTAACCTAGACTGATCTAAAAAGACTGTTGTCTTTTTACTATTTTGAAACACAAAATCCCATGATGACATGGACAGCCTGAGGTATTACACAAGAGACAGAAGAGAGAGCAGCAAATAGAGTACATCAGTTATTTCTAATAAGTGCATCAGGCTACTTCCTTGTTACAAAGAGACTCAACAAGATTGAAGTTAACTGCAGTTTCCCAAACACTTTGATCCAAGCTGCAGCATTAACTTACTGTTTTCCTCATTTTTGTCTAAAAATTAAGAACATTTTGCAATTAAATTATGTACGCGAACAAAGACAATTGCATTTCTAAGTCTTATTAAAATGTAGTTTACTCTGAAATTTGAGGAAGCAAATGCTTAGCTTTAGTTTTCATATTCTAAGAATATGAAATAAAATGAAATATTTGAAAGGACAGGAATTTTCCATTTGAATTTTTTTATATAAGGAATACAATCATGTCAGGCAAGGAAAAGGGTTAAAAAAATACTCTTACTATAGCACTTTCATTCAGAAGTTTATATTCCTTAGAAAGGTAGACCTAAATAGATGTAAATCCCATGAAGAAGTTAATTATGAGGGAAAAGGGACAAAAAGTTAGGAAAAGAAGAAATATCATTGGTTTGACAGCAATGGCTGCCAGGAACAGATGGCAAATCATGGAACTATCCAGGGACGAAAAGTTGACTCGCAATTATGATGAGACTGGGTCTCTCTAAATCACTGGGGAGCAAAATTATTTCAGTAGATATTTAATTTTCAGTTATTGAAAGTCAACATCATGGCAAATAGCTGCAATGTTTTACAGCAGACCATCATGAAAGTATTTTATTTTTCATTTCCCAAAAATGTATGAAATTTTCAAACACAGGTGAAAATCAATCATCTCATCAATCATACAAGAAACACTTTCCTTCCCAAGTGAAGTGTGGATTCACAGGATAATGAAGAAGATGCACTAAGTCATCTGCTCAGCATATCTTGCACTTGTAATGCCTTTAGCCGGGCACTCCCATGTGCTGGACCAGTCATGAAGACGTGTTACTTTAGCAAAGCCAGAAGCAGAAAAATAAGGAAAAAAGTGTTCATTAAAACAAGCAACCCCTTTCATGGCTTACCTCCCTCTCTCTGCTTCCCAACCCATACAATGCCACTCTGATGTCCATTTCTGAATACAGAATTTCCTTCTTGATTAGGTAACTGTGGGGTCTTGTACTAAAATAAGCAATAGCCACCTGTAGGTTTTGCAGTACCACACAGACAAAATTTATTCTGCTTTGCAACTTCTCTCTCCAGACATACAGAATCCTACCTAGTCTATAATCCTCAAAACAGTAATAAATACTATGTATGAGTGTGAGACTAAAGTTCTGCCTTTTCCCCTAAGCGTACAGACTGGGGAATGAGATGCTGGGAAAGAGTGCCACAGAAAGGGACCTGGAGTCCTGGTCGATGGCAAGTTGAGTATGAGTCAGCAGTGCCCTGGCAGCCCGGAGGGCCAACCGTGTCCTGGGGGGTGTCAGGCACAGCATCACTAGCTGTTTGAGGGAGGTGATTGTCTCGCTCTGCTCTGCACTGATGCAGCCTCGCCTTGAATATTGTGGGCAGTTTTGGGCACCACAATGTAAGAAAGATATTAAGCTGTTAGACAGTGTCCAAAGGAGTGCAAGGAAGATGGCGAGGGGCCTTGAGGGAAAGCCATATGAGGAGCAGCTGAGGTCACTTTGTTCAGCCTGGAGAAGAGGAGACTGAGGGGAGACATTGCAGTTACAACTTCCTTGTGAGGGGAAGAGGAGGGACAGGCACTGATCTCTTCTGTGCGGTGACCAGTGACAGGACCCAAGGAAATGGCCTGAAGTTGTGTCAGGGGAGGTTTAGGTTGGATATTAGGAAAAGGTTCTTCACCCAGAGGGTGATCGGGCACTGGAACAGGCTCCCCAGAGAAGTAGTCACAGCACCAAGCCTGACAGGGTTCAAGAAGTGTTTGGACAATGCTCTCAGGCACATGGTGTGACTCACAGGTGTGGTCCTGTGCAGGGCCAGGAGTTGGACTCGATAATCCTTGTGAATCTCTTGCAAGTCAGCATATTCTGTGATTTTTCTGTGGAGTCTGTGAGCATTGGCTTTTTGGAGCCCCAGATCTTTTCTGAGAATGGGTCCCTATATTTTGCAAAATTTCTTTTGCATATCCAACCAGTGATATGCAATGCTGTTCATCTTCAAGATTCTGCGTTGCCACAGAGGTAGTGGATTTACTCTGCTGGTGAATAAAATGGGGCTAACATAGAAGCTCAAAACTTTTCCCATGAGTTTCCACACTGTTACCAGATACTCTGGCTCCTTCCAGACTCTGAGAAGGGTTGGACCCAAGGATAACACATAAGAATAACATTTTCAAGGAAACATTTCCAGTATTATTTTTGCTATACTCACACTTTCTTAGAGGCAGAGAAGAAAGAATATGCCAAAGTACTTTAGCCTTTTGAGATGTTTAAAATTCTACTAGGGAGCTGAATCTTGCATGTCTTAGTCATGTTAGTCTGCCAAAATGTCCCTGGCTTGCTCTAGAACAACCTCTCAAACTAAGCTAAAAGCTAAGCCTTTGTATTTGCTTAGTCCTTGACCAGATTGGTTGGCCAAATTGGCAGGACAATGCCAACAGAATTTTTTGGAGACATATGCTGTCCAGATTGGAAAAAAAGTGACCTTCAGATGTCTTTGATCAACTTCAATGTGAAAACAATTCCTAGTTGCTATGTGATTGGACTCGGTTTTGTTTTGTAACTAGAGGTGTGCAAAGCATTTTGACTCAATTGGCTCAGGCTTCATTTTTTTATCCTGTTAACTCTTATTTTTTTAATTTTCTGTCATTTATCTTCTTTTTTCTTTTTTTAATAGAAACAAATTCTTATTCCAAAGATTTGAAATGCAGAAATTATTTTGTTCAAATTTTGCATATTTTCAAAGCTAGTGCCCCCTTCTCTTCCTGAATTCTACATTATGTTCAGAACAGAACATTTGTTGTATTATTAAAGATGATACAGCAAAAACTAAAGGTCTGCTGGTAATTCTCAGGTACTTTCAATGCCATGAGCATGATTTCTTTATATTACTACTCTCAGTGACACCATCTTTACCTTTATATATACAACTCACAAAGAATCAGATATTACAGACTTTTTAGATAGTAAAATGGACAAGGAAAAATAAAATACCTGTTTTTCAGAAGTCTGTGTACAAAACCCAGGAGAAGCTCAGAAATCTGCCTCAAAACTTCTTATCTGAACACAGAAATGACCATTCTTCTTCAAAATATGTATTGGAATCTCTAGGCAGGAGAACTTGTTTTCACAATCCATCGTATATGTATTTCCTAACAACCAAATCAAGATGGTAATGTACATTAAAGAGCACAGCATAATCCTTTGCCCTCTCTTAACTCCAAATATAGAGATCTAAAGCTGCTACTTTTTTGCTGGTTTTTGGTTTGGTTTTTTTTAATTTGTTTCTGTATTTTTTTTAATCAAAGCTCAAAAATGTGCACAAAAGAAATCTGATGAACAACAAGAAGATGAAAAGTTACTAGACTGTCCAAAAGTAAAATAATAGGGCAACACTGGTGAAACTTATTGTCGTCTACTAATTTCCTTTCCTTAACTGAAACTTTACAGTTTTTTAGTTCCCACCCTACTTTATGTAAAAATGTGAAGAAGGTTGGTCTTAACTAGATCTCATTCTTCAAGACTCTAAATCTCTCCATCAGATATAAGGACTATTCAAAGAGGACAACCCTAATGCAAAATGAGGCTATTCTGGATTCGGTTCAAGGGAATGAGCCAAGCATGATTAGCACCATACGGCTGCATCTACAGAACATCTTGTACAAACAGTATTAGAAATACTAAGTGAGGAAGACACAATGTGTACAAGAAAATACAAGAACAGATTTTAGAGAAGCTGATATTGATGGGAATTAAGAACTACGGAACATACTGATTCAAATTTCATAACAGTGTTACAGATATGCATAATAAAGTTCCATGGGTGAAATCTGCTTTCCCAGATTTGGAAATGCCTGCAAAAGCAACAAAAATACAGGAGAGGAGAATTAGTCACCAATAACGCTGAAAAGACAGAGGTTCTCAAGACTTTCTTCAGCTTTGTCTTTACCATTACTATTGGCCCTCCGCGCTCAGGACAGAAACTCAGGTTGATGCAAACACAGACCCACTGTCAGGGAAGCAAGAGTTGGTTTGTGAACTGTCACAGGAGCTTGACCCCTACAAATTGATGGGCCCTGATGTTGTCCACCCAAGAGTGTTAAGAGAGCTGGCTGATATCACTGTGAGGATATTTTCCACAATATTTCAGAAGTCATGAAGGTTGGAGGATATCCCTGAAGACTGGAAGAAGGACAACGTCCATCCACAAGAAGGGGTTTAAGGAGGACCTAGGAAATTATAGTATAGTCTTACTTCAGTACCTAGGAATGTCATGGAATAAATCGTCCTGGAGGCTATCAAAAGTCAAATGAAGCACATGATTGGGAACAGCCAGAACTGGGATTCACCAAGGCCAAATCATGCTCAACAAACCAGATTGCCTTCTATGGCAGAGTAACCTCTTGAGTTGATTTGGGATGAGTGGTGGACATTGTCTCCCTGGATTTGTCCAAGGTTTTTCGTATGGTTTTCCACAGCCTCCTCTTGGAGAAACCGAAGCATGACAGTCTAGACAAGTGGTCTGTGTGGTGAGTGGGAGCTGACTGACAGGTCAGCTACTACCCAGACAGTGGTGGAAAATACCTCTTTTTCATAACATAGTCAGTTAGCAGTGTATAGAGAGAAATAGGTCCAGAAAAATTTGGTCTTCCACTCAGACACCTACATGTGGAGAGACATTGCCCCAGGAACTTTTCTCCATGGACCCAGCCAACAATATTTGCTTAGGGTGGGCAAGTTAGCTGGAACAGTCTCAGACTATGCCAACTCTCATTTATAACATATATGGACGTCCCTCTATGCCTTCCACTGGCTAAAAATGTTATCTACATACAGCTTGCAGCCACGCTTAATTTTCTTGCCTTCTACCATTTCTGGCCTTCACCAGCGACTGCTGTAACGTGTGCAAATGACAATCTTTACACAGAAGCTACCACAACCTCCACTTTTATGTATCTTCCTCCACGTTTTACAAAATTATGGTATGTAAACCTATATAGTTCCATGAAGCAAACCTATTAAAAATTAACATTGTTTTACCTATTAAAAGAAAATATCTCCTACATTAAATGTTTAAATAGACAGTGAAATTAAGTTCAACATTTATGCTAAGATGTTTTTAAAGCTTCAAACACAAACAATCATAATAAAAAATGTTCTTGCTTAATCTACAAAATAAGTACATTTGATTTTAATTATCTGGATAATGACCAAGCAAGTACATCAGGCACATCTCTTCTAAGAGATAATGAAAGGAACAGAGGAGCAAACAATATCCCTGAGAATAGACCAACACATTCTGACTCTGAAGATGACTCCAGTAATGAAAATCTGTCTGTTGCAAATGACTCATTTTCTGAGGACTGCACTGAAGATGTTGAAAATCAGGATGATGCATGTGAAAATAAAATTATCAATATGAAGATGAGGAACAGCAGTCTATCACTGAAGAGTTGTTTGATAATAATGAAATTGAGGAAACAGCTAGCAGTACAGAAACAAATGAAAGCAGAGGAAATGTCAGTGATTATAGTGAATCAGAAACTATTTCTTAAAATACAAGAGGAAGAGATAGAAGACAGTGAGGAAATACACTAGACAATTATGTTCCTGACTCAGTAATGAACTGGAAGGACTAAAAATGTTAAATTATAAATAAATAAACATAAACCTCACAAAAATCTTTGTTGATGGACAAAGACCACATTCACACATTGCATTCTGATCTAAGTAGCCATATAGTGACATTATTGCTATACCAAGACCCTGACAGAGTCTGAAAAGGTTGAATCAATGGGAAGTATAGGTGCTTAGGCCCTCTTTGGATTTGGCTCTTCATCTTCACTGAAATTAAGATTAATATTGACTGTACAAGGAAATCATTGTCTGCTTATCTTAATTTTCACATTAGCTGATGATACTAACAGAAGTACTGATGAAAATGTACTTGATGTAACACCACCACAGGAAACAAATGATTGTAATGAATCCACTTGCTGCTGAAGTATATGAATACAAGAACATACATTTGTTTAAAAATAAAACAAACAAACAAACAAAATCTAAAAGCAGGTTATTTTTAATCCAAACAAGTGTTTTCATTACCAGTGTCTTACTGCTTGATACCTTTATTTTTCTTCCATTTCCCTCTTTAAATAATTTTTTCACCCTTTAAAAATATTCGTTTCTATCCCTCATTTTCATATCTCCACTGAGATTTCCAAAGACTTTTTCTACTAGCTCTGTCTAATTGTCATTGTGTAATTGCTAAAGAAAATCAGTGGTTAACTGGTATAAAATACCAGTTCCTGAAGTAGTTAATGTTCTGTCAGATGTATTTTTAGAAGTTTGAAACCTGATCAGAAATTATCACCTTTATATGATTTTTAACTAGAATTATTATTTACAATATTCTATTAAAGAACTTTAAGAACCAAAACAAAATTATTACTGAACTTTTGACCAAGTGTGCCCTTCATAATTTCATAACAAGTGTTGCTTTTGCTTTCTAGGCTTAATCATAGTGTCAAAGTGTTGGGCCATATTTTCAGACAAAGGGACAAAAAACAAGCCAAAAAGGAGATATTCTTCCACACAACTAAATTGTGCAACTTATATTGTATGTTGCAGAAGTCACATCAAAACAAAGCCACATTAAAACAAAATAGGTTTAAAAGCAATTACATAAAAACACACAAAAAAACCATTTTAGAACTCTTAATGATTAATGTTGCAGCTAAAACCAGCAATTGAAGATGCTACACATGCACAGGACAATGTGCTAATGGTAATCTAATGACATGCATTGAAACTGTGTAGACACAGAAGAGAATTTGTAATTGTTGTAAAGTGAGAATTTTATCCCCAAGTGGAAAGAGGTAAATCAGTCTTTGGGTTTTTTTTTTTTTGAAGGAAAGAGAAGAGTTTTAGGCTTTAGCATGTTTTAGATATGAAAGTCAAGGATGTGACTCAGCACAAGCAAGTAATGAACTAGGCAGTTAAAAGGATCAAGAAAGGCCAGAGTACTGGAGCTGCAATTGAGGATGTGACTAACAGTGATTGAAATGGCAAAGACAACCCAGTGGTGTGGAACCAATTTAAAAGCTAAACCTATGAAGATGGTCAAAAAGAGTGGAGATGGACAAAAGTTACAGTTGTAGGTGTAAACAATGTCACTGGACATAAAAGAGAGATAATGTGAATAGAGGAATGAAGTCATACAGCAGCTGAAAATGTGACATTCAACAGGCTTATATGTGGGGAAGGGAGACAAATATTTGCTGAGACAATTGTACAAGTAGTTGATTTCAGAGACTGTTACTTCTCCAGTAGGATGAGGAGAATGGAAAGTAATAGAAATGGCTACTAGAAGGCACATGAAGATTTCAAGAAGATGCTGAGAATACAGGTGATGATAAATTCATGAGGCCAAGACCAAAGACCTTATAAATGGGAAATTTGAACAGGTCATAAAATAAGACCGAGAAGAGATAAGAAACATTTCTAGAAAAAAAAAAGGAAAACAAAAATGAAGGGAGAGCCTGGCAAGCACCATTTAACTTTTTTTTTTTTTGGTAGGTTACTGTAGAAAACAAATAATTGTACCATCAAAAGTCTAAGGAGGAAATATCTAGCCTGTGATGAATGAAACTCTTTGTTTTGGTTCATTCCTCCTCCCCAAATAATGGAAAGTTTTATAAGGTAGCTGTTAGCTTCTTTGCTCTGTTTTTTGAAGTTTTGAGGGATAAAACAAGTATTAATTTTTACCTTTCCCTTAGAAATATCATGGATCAAAAACAGTCAGGACAAAACTCAAATTTATTCAACATCTATATGTATCACATGAGAATGCAAAACTAACAGATTTATTGTTTCCCGAGAAGCAAAAAGTTAGAGCCAAAAAGAAAGGATAGAGAACACTCATGTATAGCAAAAGCAATGATGTAAATTGATGCTACTTTGTTACAGTCTGGTGAAGCATTTTGTATTTCAGAGTATTATCTGTATTGTAATTCAGGTCAAAGAACACATTTAAGGTATCTGTTATGATTCTTGGACAAACTTAAATGAATAAAGAATGAGCTGAGTAGTTTTTGATACTACAGATGTGTAAAAATCAAAAGAAGAGAGCTTCCATTCACTCCTTCAAGCTTTCAGAATGCCTTTAGGTCTTTCCATTAAAAGACAGAAGTCCCTCAGAAGGATCAGAAAACAGTATTCCACTGGGAGCAATTTGATATCTATAATACTGTTGCCCTTTAAAAAATAAAAAACCGCAGACTTTACTGATGAACAAATCTAATGCAAAAATGCTCAAGATAAAAAAAAAAAAAGGAATTTTTGATCTCCTAGCTTTGCAAAGTCAAGCACGCTAGAAGTGTGTTTTATTTGAAATTATACATTGCATTATCTAACCATCTTGTCTATGTAGCCAAGCACTCCAAGGGCTTGCCTGAGTATTACAGATGTAAGAATAGAACAGAAGAATTACCAGTGCAATTTTACAGAATACAAGCAGACAAAAAATATTCATGACACTGTTAAACACTGCTATTTAACCTAAATCCTTTTTCATATACGGCAGACTCACGAGATAACTGCAAAGCAACCCACACTAAGTACATATTTAAACATAACCAATATATGTATCAGGAAAGAGGCATCAGTTCAGTAGTGCTAATGCAGCTATCTGTTTTTAGGAATATAGGACTAGAAAGGACCAGGTAGGTCACTAATATTATGTTCCCATGGTTGTGGACAGCAGACATTGGGTTCAAGAAGTTTGCAGAGCATCTGCTTCAAAGCCACCACACCCAGGAAGCCACAGAACAGTTCCCTTCCCCATGTCATAAACTGTAAAACTAAAATGCAACCCAAGCTATATTGTGTTTAAGACAGAGGACAAGACTCATCGGAGTTCTAGGCCTCTCCAAACAGTAAGATCATGGTCAATTTAACTGCCTGGATCCTCCTAGATACTTGGCCACAAAATTTGCACAGAGAGGTACAAACATTTCATCTTTCCCTGAAATGTTGTTCCTGAGAAGAAAAAAACCCCAGTTGTTCTTAAATCCAGTAGTTTATTTAGCCCTAAATATTTTAAAGAGGCACACGGTCCAAATACAGAAGATATTTTAAAGACCTTATAAGAGCAAATGCACTCGGCTCTACAGCAGTGATAGAGTTTTAGATTGAATAAAAAATCTAAAGTTTAAAGTTTAAAATTCCTTCTGGTGATAAGACACTGTTACTGCTCAGCACCTGCTTTGCAGGTACCCATGAAGATGACTTTCCAGGAAAAAGAAGGAAAACTTTGAAAAGATTCCTCAGCAGACTAATAACACCATTACTACTATGTTATTTTCTTCTTTCCTTTGTATCCTCCACAACAGTGGGATAGTTTTTTTCTGTCCTGAAATGTAAGAAGAAACCTTCTGCAGGTACTTTGCTGGGAACAGCTGATTCAACATTGCAGCTCTGCCTGTTCAGGCTTGGTACTATTAAAGGGATTTATCTCAGCTAACTTCAGCTATCTAAAAAATTAAATTTCTCTCCTGAGGTGGCTATCCAACATCTTTTCACTAACTATAAAGAAGAAAAGCACATTCACAGGGTAAGCCACCCTAGAATAAATGCATAGGACAGGTAAACAAGGAGACTCTTTGAAAACAATCTTTAGGTAGATGAAATTTTTGGCCACCTTCTGCATAGTGCTGGGTGCCAGGGTCTTGCAGGGCATTTCTAAATCTGAAGGAGTGGGAGGCAAAGAGGAATAATCCAATGTCTCACTCTGTCATATAGTTTTATTCAGACAGGTACATACACATGTGTAGATACAAACATGGGGTAGATAGTTGTACTCAATAAATACAAGACTGCCAATGACGTTGACGAAAATTTTTCAGCAAATACATTACTGGGGGGAGATAAGAGACTTCCCATAACTGAATTTAATTGGAGCTAACACTTGACTTTCAAACACTTGTGAAACACTGTGCAGCCCTTTGAATGTCAATGAGACATCATTTACTATGAGGTGTCGCCTTCCTCCCCCCCTACTTGTCACAATTAAAGCTGCGCACTCTCTATCCTCATGGCCTAAGACCAATTGTTAGAAAACCAAATCTTGGCAAATAAAGGCAACCTTAGCATTCCCAGCTCCAGTACTAAGTGTTGGATGGACACAGAAGGATGGGTGCAAGGACAATATCTGTACAGAGCAGTTATAAACTTCTTTCTTTCCCTCCATTTTTTTTTTCCTTTTCTTTCCCTTTCTTTCCTTTTCTCTCTCTCTCTCCCTGACAGTTCCCATTGGAAACTTGGTTGAGAAGTTAAGTCTGAAAGCCTTAGTGCTGCTCTCTATTTAACTGCTGCTGTCAAGACCACTGAAGTAGAATAGGAAGGGAAACAGGAATTTCCTCTTCGAAGCCTTGCTTTAGTGATCCTGCCATGACAACACTTNAAAACTACAAAGAGGAAAATCCCTATGGAGAAGAGCCCAAATCCTTTTTAAAACAACTGCGTTCCAAAGTTGGACAATAGGCTAACAAAAGGATGCTACCTCTTTAAATAGGAGTTTTAACTCATCCCTCTCTAATTACTCATGTAAATTAAATTCTACAAGTGAAGAAAAATTCATAAAAGTCATACTTATTCATCTCAGAGGGAGATCCGGCATATGAATAGTGCCTATAACCTCAGAAGGTGAAATGTAGAAAATATCACAGGCAACTCCCACCTCAAGTTAACTGAACCAAAAAAGGGAGAATCCTGATGTGAAGGAGACTTGAAGGAGATCCTCCCTAATCGCTTCTTAATAGACTCACAGTCCTGACAGAGGAAACAAATCAGGAATTCTGAGGACATGTAATTGTTAATCACTAGCATTCGCTATCAAATTCAGTAAGAACTTAGAAGCACAGACAATGAACATTATCACACTAGAAAATAAGGCTTATTGTTAAGGGTATTCGTAGAATTCTATAATGTACTAAAGCAAAAGCTCCAGCCATGAAAATGCCAATGTGCTTCCATAGTTATTTATTTGCCTTCAGCGAAGAGAGGGTGGAAAAATCATTATCAGTTGTAATCAATATATTTCACAAGCAATTTTTTTTCTGTAGGATTTAGCAATACTAGATTTATAGTCCTAACCTGTTCAAAATACTTATTAGACTTTCAAAAGATGAAACAGACTGAGCTTCCCTTGGAAACAAAAAAAACGATCATGAGAAAGAAATTGAATTAATAGCACTTACCACACCAACACACTCTGTATTAATGAACATTGTGTCAGAATGACATTGCAACTTGAAAAACTGAAATTTAATTTTTTTTTTTTTCATATTTGGTGTCCTAGAAAAAGAACAGTGGGGTTGCAAACAGTAGTAGAAATTAGTTAGAATGTCTGTGGAATAAACCATGTAATTTGACACAAAAATGGTTAAAACTATGAGGAAAACTATAATAGGGATAATTAGGTATGTGTTTATTCAGTGCCAAATCAACAGACCCATACATGCCTCCTTTTCATTAAACCTTCTTGTCCAGAGGCATGAAAGCATACCACACTGGGGTTTTCTCTGCCCAGAAAAGCTACACTAACAGAAGTGGTGCAACCTCTGCTGAGATTTCCAAATCATGTATGGTTTGTTGTTTTATTCCACTAAGCCCTTCCAGTATAAATAGCGCTTATGCTGACAAAAGAGTGCTTTACTTACTAAAACTTTCTAAGCCAGGTCTTCAAACAGGAGCTCTATTAGTGAATGCAGGTTTTTTTCTTTCCATGTTGTCAATGCCTCTACCTTTCACCTTTTGCCAAAATGGAA
>WEIV01016608.1:1065-11228 GCA_013390005.1 Calyptomena viridis | reverse complement strand
TGAAACAGACTGAGCTTCCCTTGGAAACAAAAAAAACGATCATGAGAAAGAAATTGAATTAATAGCACTTACCACACCAACACACTCTGTATTAATGAACATTGTGTCAGAATGACATTGCAACTTGAAAAACTGAAATTTAATTTTTTTTTTTTTCATATTTGGTGTCCTAGAAAAAGAACAGTGGGGTTGCAAACAGTAGTAGAAATTAGTTAGAATGTCTGTGGAATAAACCATGTAATTTGACACAAAAATGGTTAAAACTATGAGGAAAACTATAATAGGGATAATTAGGTATGTGTTTATTCAGTGCCAAATCAACAGACCCATACATGCCTCCTTTTCATTAAACCTTCTTGTCCAGAGGCATGAAAGCATACCACACTGGGGTTTTCTCTGCCCAGAAAAGCTACACTAACAGAAGTGGTGCAACCTCTACTGAGATTTCCAAATCATGTATGGTTTGTTGTTTTATTCCACTAAGCCCTTCCAGTATAAATAGCGCTTATGCTGACAAAAGAGTGCTTTACTTACTAAAACTTTCTAAGCCAGGTCTTCAAACAGGAGCTCTATTAGTGAATGCAGGTTTTTTTCTTTCCATGTTGTCAATGCCTCTACCTTTCACCTTTTGCCAAAATGGAAATACTATGAAAAGTAAAATCCCATTCTGTCAAGCACAAAATGCAAGCCAAAATTTCTGGTATAGCACTCACCCTAGTGAAATGGGTGAATACATTCAGAATGTATATGTGTATGTGTATACAAGCACAGCTTCACTCCTTACAGAATGAAAACAGATTACACTTGTACAGCATTTACATACCTATATCTATCTATCTATCTATCTGTATCTGTATATCTCTACCTATATCTGTAGCTATAGCTACATCTAATCTACATCTATATATCTATATCCATATCTATATATATATCGTCAACTATTCTGTACACATATGTATATAAAAATACACATTTATCATATGTCTACATGTAACTGTATCCATAGTTAAATTGCACTAGTATAGTTAGTATATTAACACAAAATACATATGACCCCTCTACCAGGCACAGATTTTGAGTGGAAGCAGATCCTCACACAATACCAGAATTACAATGTTAGTCTGAGATGAAAGTTCCTAGAAACATCTTTCCCTGTAATTGGGCCAGTTACTGGTTCCCCTTCAGTGAGTTTCCTGACAGGAACCCCTATCCTCAGAAGGTTTGCTGCCTACAGTTGCCTGCTTCAGCCTCTCCCTGCATCTAATTGCTGGCTTTCTTGTGTTGCAGATGGAAAGGCTGATTGCCAGGTGTGAGGGATGGGATGGATTTTTCCCATAACAACAAACTTCTCTGTGTAGTTTGGGGTGGGAATTTTTTATTCTTCTGGTCTGGTTTTGTTGGTATTTAAGTGAACATTCCTGCACCTCTGCTCTATGAGGAGGTTGGAGAGATCCAAAGGGCTCTGCATCCCAGTAAGACACTAGCAGGTGAAACCTGGGCATATATATATAGATATATATATATATATCTCCGAACAAGAAATGTGTTTCTTCACCTTAACTGATTCAAGTCTCACTGGGCCTTCTGTCCCATCATGGTCCTTTGCGATGGATAAGAGGAAGTATGGCTGTTACTGTATACCACATTAGAACTTTTTATTCCCAGGTGAGATCCAACTTTGCCAGAAACATTAGCTGGGGGATTAACAGCTGTTAAATACACGTATACCACCCTTATATACCAAGCAGCATGTTCTTACCAGGTACAGACTTGGGGCTGGCTTTGCTCACACAGCTACACCATAATAACACCTTTTTTTTTTTCTTTAATTTCGGAGGATATTGAAGGTTTCTCTGCCACCCTACTATTCTGAGCTCATTTCTGGAAAGTTTATTTGGCTCCTCTGTTCCACAGAGCTGTGAAGTATAACTCTATACAAAGACGGGTAGGTCATGAAGAAGAATAACTTACCCTATGGAATCTGGATGTTTGCTATTCTTGGAATCTTGCAGAAAATTGTGCAAAATCCTCTAAAGATTGCAAGTGAAATGCTGAAATTCCCCTCCCTGTGACTGCTAGATTTAACAGGCTCTCCCAAATTCATTCAGAACCAGCTAAACCTACCCAGTAGTAACAACATTAATGTGACATATTTTCTCAGCACAGAGATAAGCAATATTTCTGAGAAGTGATCAAGTTAGAATTTTCTAACAGTAAAATATTAAATTATGTCTGTTGCAACAGTTAGCCACAAAACTTCACAAAATTTTCTCCAACTACACCATATATCTTAAGTTTCTATTCAAAGGATTTATTGTAGTATAGTTAGACAAGATATCAAAACTGGCCTTACAGCTCAAAGCTAGTTACAAACTTAACCGTGAAGAGAGTACTGTGTTTCCATAATTAGCCCATCAAACAGGGAATGTACTTGTCAGCTGGTGAATGCATATACAATTATTCAGCAGTGTTTAAAGGAGCAAAGGAATAAACATGATCAAAGAGCATCCAAGAATTAGGTATATATCATTTTAATCTCTGAAAATTGCACTACATATCAAATGCATGACAAATAGAATAAATAATAGACAAATCTGATTTATAAAGTTTGAATACCACCTAGGGGTTATGGTAACATCATGCAGCAAAAACAAGAACCAGAATTTAAGATTAAATTTCACCTTCAAAATTCGCTAGCTTTGATTTTCAATACTGCTGAAAATACATTGAAATGGATCTCGAAACCATGTCTTTCACTCACCCCCAGCTTCTGTCTGTGCTTTTAATTTACTGTTCATATTCCACAGACTGGGTTTCTAAGCTATTGAAGAAAGCCATAATCTATCCTGATAACTACAATGACTTGGTTTCTCCACACTCTTTCATACATAGTTTTAGTTGATCTTAAAGTTACATTTACTCTTCTTTATCACTGAAACTTAGCAGAGCTCATTCTAGACTTTTTAGGTACATGTAAAACATAGTAAGAGTGATTTTTGCTCTGCGTTTGATTATACAGGGTAAGCAGTTCTCAAACATCACAACACTCATCTGCTCCAAGTGCTTATACCTCTGCACAGGTGAGATAAGCCGGCGCAGTTTCTGTGGGTTCGTTTCCTTGCATCTACACGGGTTCCTGGCTTGTGGCACGCAGTATCCGCCTCTGGCATCTATATGGATATGAAAGACTAACACAGCAATTTTCCGTGTTATCAGGTGTTTGGATCTTGAGCTGTTTGATTGAATTACATCAATCTTGGGGTTTTTGCACCAGTTTGATACCGAGACATGGGGTATCTTTTTGACTCACAGAAATCTAAAAAGAACAAAGAAAGCAATCCTTGATGCAGCCCAGTTCAAATGTGAAAACACTGGAACACTTTTTGTGTTTGTTGCTATGTATGTTAAAGCAAAATAACCAGCAGGCAAAAAGCATGTCTAGACTCTGCCTCAGTTTTCTATTTCATGCTAAGATTAAGATGCGGCTGTCACTTGTCCCTACTCTCGCTTAATGCAGGATGAACCAGCTCAAAATGTGGTTTCTATTCTATCTCCCCAGGTGGCAGAGTGAATATGCTGCTGTCTTTGGCGAAGAAGATTCATGAAGCCAGAAAGGACAATGTAGGTGAGACAACAGGATAGGACAGTGCAGCTTCTGTACAGTGCCATTAACAGAGTTTTACACATAAAGCTATTTACAGACCCAAAGTCCTGTCCTTGCATATTCTGTGTGAAAACTGCACATAAACATTCATATAAATAAAAGCCTGCAATTAAAGAAGAAAGATGCTGACATATCATTGTGTAAAAGACATCTGCCACTCCTAACTAATGCAGCCCTGAAACAGGACACTAATTCACCCAGAGCCTTTCAGGTGAATCCTGATAAGGTCTTTACTTCCACCTCAAAAAAACCCCTAAATTTCAAACATGGGCTCTATGGGTTTTTTGAAACAAAACAGCTGAAAATGACAGAGAATAGAAATGAAAGGGTTGATAAACCACTATCCTCCTTGCCCACTGGCAGGAAGTGTTATTTTCTTCAGACTTGTACCTTGGCCAACAGCCTCTCTATTGCAGCAAGTGTGTCTTCTCAGGTCCTTGAGAGAAGTCTGGGAGAGTTTCCCCACTTCATTGCTCTAGCTGCTTATCAGCTTCCTGCTTTCTGCAGGCACCTACCTCAGTGACCCACAGGTTCCATTCTTCTTGCCTCTTGCTCCCTGCCTGCCAGCAGCAATGCCTGGGAAAATTCCCCAGAACTTGCTCCCACGGATGAGCCAAGGTGTCCCTGTTCTTTACACAGTAAATTCCTGTGCATCCACCAAAACAAAGAGATGCCTTCTTTTTGGCTGCATTTCTTGGCTCCATCTTTAAAAGGAGGATGACATACATTGATGAAAAACTAGCCAGCAAATGCATCAACCAGGTGCCATCTATCACAGGTCTCCCTATCCTCAAGTAGCTGACAACTCAGCTTTATTCCCTCCCCTGCCCTGTAGCTCACCATATGCCTCAGAGCGCTCTGAAAACAGGTATTGATCCAAGCCACTGCAAGGATAGCCTTTTGACTAGCTCTAGCACTGTTCCATCATTTTTCCTGAGGACCTGAAAATATAGAAAGACTGGGTCGGCTCAGACTGAGCCTGGAATTAACCTGAGCAGGTGCAGGAATGGCTGTGTCTGCCCCAATTGAACACACCCAGGACATACTCTTTGCAGACTTACTGGCATGAAACATTTGCTCCCTGCAAAGGTGTATTTTTTATTGCTCAGCTACTCTCAACCAGATTAAAGTTTTTTTATTACCTTCATCAACTTGCTATTTGTCACTTTCAATTTTACTGACTCATATTTAAGAATAATGCTAATTATTTTAATGTATTTGCTGTAAATCTAGCCTATGCTAAGAGCTATAATGCAAATCCTTTGCAACCTGAATCTTGAATTACAATTAAAAACAAATGCTTTGTATTGTTTGTATTGCTATAGTGTTCACAAACCAATGAAGATTTGGATGTGGGTGTAGAAGAATTACATCAAACATATAAGACGACTGGCTTCCCATCTTTTACTAAACAAAAAAAAAAACCCATAACAAATGGATTGAAATTACGATGGGCCCTGAATTGTTGTTTCAGACATCTTTTCTAGCAGATACGCAACATTAAACAAGGAAAAGCAAAAACCATCAACACAAAACAGTTAATACAGATAATTTTCCCGGTGGATTGTTTTTTTTCTCCAAATAAATATACATAATTTAGAACTAACAAGTCTAGCATCAACTAACTTTTGTGTTAGTGCAGGGGCACACTAGCAGGCATTTTTTAAACATTTCAGAAAATACATTTCACAAACATTTCTGAAAATGCAAATCTCTTGAATTTAGAAAAAAAATTTAATATTTTCAGATTTTCTGCAAGTACTTAATCTAGGCTTTCATTTTTCAGCTTTAAAGTTTTAGATATAAAATATTACTCCTCGGGTTAAAATGAGATAAAATGACTCAAATCTGCCTTCTGAAGAAAAAGGCATTGCAGCCAATTTGTAGGGAGATTAATAATGTGTGTCTTTACACCAGATTCCAGAATAAGGCAAACTGAGTATTAAACATTCATAATTTACTTATAAGCAGGAAAATACCACAGGTTAAAATGAGATACCAGTGACACCAAGTCGCAAAATGGTCGTAAGACAAGATCAAAAAGAAATCAAAACCAAGACCCTGATCAACCTTTGTGTCAGGAAGCTAGGAAATAAGTAACGCTTTGATATATAAAGCAATAAATGTTTCTCTATTTGTCACAATTACCAAGGGACATACTTTTGGTTAGGACATGCTTCTGTACAGCTGGATTATCATTCCCAAGCATATGTGATCTGTTGTGATGAGATCAATATCACAGGGAATTTCTTCTTTTGCTGTTCCTAGAAAAATCTTTAAAATCTTCCTCTATATAGAGACAATCATCTAAGTAGAAAAGTGGTACACCACATACTGGTGTGCATCTTGAAAATGCCCAGATCTCTAGACTTCTATTGTCTGAGAAGGACCTTATCCACTAATTACTCATAAATCACATTATTTTTGGCAAAAAAATCCTTGCAAATATTTCAATCTTCTTTTGAAACTATGGCTTAGCTTTCCATCTTGCAGTTACATCCTGCAGTTATCTGGAAGATAATCCTTACCTTGGTTATATGTCTTAGATAAAGAAATTTCAAGAAAATGCCTGCCACAGTGTCCCTAAACACAGAGGGTCTCAGAGCAACTCACTTGATCCAGAATTGCAGACACTGGGATCTCAGAGGCAAGATCATTGCTGAAAGAGTGAATGGGAAGAATAAGCAGGACATCCTGTAGAAATAATATGGAAAAGCTTTTGGGGTTCTGGTGTCAAATTTGCTATATTGGTATGATTCGAGACGTTTTTCATGCCAAGCATGCAATGATGCCAATATTCACTTTCACAAATATAGAAGATGTGTCAGGAGGATAGTCAATTGAGGTTACTGCTGGTAAATCCTGTTTGAACTGAATATTGATGTCAAATATTTTCTTATCATCTTGATCAAGATGGGGGACACCTGGGATGTGAATCTGAATCTCCCTAAATGCAGGCTACCTAGCACATTCTCTTCTCCTATAAAGCCCTACCACACAGGAGACATGTTTTTGACAAAGCATCCCTGGCAAGTTTGCTATTCCTCATGACTAAAAACTGTAGTGAACTCATCAAATTTGCTGTCTTGTCTAACCAATCTACCCCACAGAACAGTTCACATCAGTTGCTGTGTCCTCGATACAGCCTTAGAAGAAAGAAGCAATAACCTCTCTTCCCTCATTCCTTCCTCCTCTACTCTCTTTTCTGTTTTCACTATTCATGAGCACAAGGGTACGCATGGTTTGTTACATCCACTTTACAGCAGTCCCCTTTTGTTTCTTTACCCCACAATCAATCAGCCTGTGAAAATAATTCTGCTTCTAGACCAACACAAAGTTACTGGAGTAATTAATCTTGTTTCAAATTCTGGCCATCTGTAGAGAATCTCAAAAGACAGGTGCTTAAAATTATCTTTGAGAATACCTGTGGAAAAATACTGATCATCCAGCTATTTGCATACATACCACATTAAACACAGAGAGGGGGAGCTTTGAAAATTCTGGCATAGATTTCAATGCTCTCTGCAATAATCTTGGATAAATTGCATTCTGCCTGTGCTTCAAAACCTCACTTCAAACACTTGTGCCAGCAAAATGCTGCCATTTTAATTCTGAGCAAACAGTGGATCACCTGCTGAGTCCAATGTTAGGTCGAAAGTTTTCTGTCATTTAAAAGCAGTCTTCTGACTTAAATATAAAATCAGTGGCTTACACAGTGAATCATTATAAATCTCTTGCAAGCTTTTAAATCAATCAGTCAAGCTTAGAAAGCAGTGATTTGGAGAATCATAGCTCTGAGGCTTTGGGGCCCTTTTGTACAAGAGTAATAAAAGTAAACCATTTTGTAGCTTTTAGGAATAGTGGTTAGTTTGCTTTTTCCTTCTCAAGGAGTACCCAGGTTTGACTAAGTGGGTTTACCACACTATTTGGAAAAAAATCCATTACTTAATATTATCTTTAAACTCTAAAAGAGAGAATAACACACAAAAAATTAATTTTGTCCTACTTAAATGTAAAACTTGATCTAAAGCAATCCTTTACTCGGAAGATAAATTATTTGCTGGCTAATCATGAAGACTGAAAATTCTAAATGCTTTTCAGTGCAAGGGTAGCCAAACAATTGCTTCACTGGTCTTAAAAGGAGTGCCCCTAAAACTAAGGATGCTTAGCATTTTCCATAAATACAACACTGTTTTCAGCTGCTCATAACTTTGGCAGGGCTGAATCACGAAGTTGTAATTTTCTATGCCTCTGCCAGGTTATAGCATGTTTGTTGCCGAAGAAGCAGTAATCCAGTAAAGGATTTTGGAAGTTTTTCAGAACAAGATCAGAAAAAATTTTTTGTTCATGAAAACTGTATTTGACGCCATACATCTTCCAGAAATTTTCCCATTTGGCTAAGGACCGTTGTCCACCAATTGTGCTTTTTAGTTATCTTCATAACTCCCACTGTTGGATGAAAAATGCATCTTTCTGACATGTGGTATAGTGTCTGATGTGTTCTGTCTCTGCTTACTTTTTTGTGTGCTCATATATATATATGTATGTGTCTACATTGTTCATGTGTGTGTATGTATATGTATAGGTAAATACATATACATATACAAATAATATATATTTATGTGTGTATATTTCTTTTCCTTTTAACTGTTACAAAAGGTGTGCCTAAACATCAGAAAGGAAGACTGCCTGTTTATTTTTTTCCGTCATCTCCACTCTGGCAGAAGTGAAACTTCTGGAAAGAGGGCTGCATCTTTCCTGAGAATGATATTTCTTTCCTGGGGAAGTTTTTGAAGCAGTCAAAGGTGGGAAGACAGATATATGCAGAGTGGGCTGGGAGACTCCTAAAGGAGCAAAGGACCTGGTTGCAGTAGAGAGGGTGAGGGAAGCCACATCCAAGCCTCAGGAATGACAGAAAGCAGGATATTTTTCATGACCAAAGGGGTTGCATGGAGTTTGTGTAGCTTTATGAGGAAATTAATTTTGCCACTCTGGAAAGCCAGGATAGGGAAAACTCAGAGTCAACCCAGAAAGAAATAATATGGAGAGTGACATTTATTTTCAGCTCTTTTACTTTAAATGGTGCCACTGAATATACTTGCTAAGGACAGATGGTTTTTTTCGTGCTATTATTACTTATTTTAACCAAACCAAACTTTACTGATCGGAAACTAAAGGTGCATCCTGGAACACTTGCTATACTGCAGGTTTGCTACACAAGGATCCAGATGAATCCAAATCTTGTTGCCTTCCACATTCAAAGGCTGGAGTCCATGCTCTAGTCTAGTATCTGCATCTGTCCCTCAGCAGCTGGCAAAGTTATTGATTCCTCAGCTTAGGTGCCCAGCTGACTCTTCGTAACACAAAAGAAGGAAGAGAGAGACTTTAGAGATTTGTGAGTCATTTTCCTACCCTCATCAACACAAAGCAGCACACAGGCTGTGGACCTGCTCTGTGCCATATCCCTCACTCACTGATGTATTTCAAGAGAGGAAATGGCACCAAGAAAAAAAAAACACAGATAATTACTTTATATTTGCTATGATTTTTCCTAATGTGGTGTTTGCGATGGTGTGAGGAAACCACTACAGTGCAGAAGAAGCCACACACAATCAGCACAAATTCCATCTGTTTGAGTCATCTGCCTTTGATAGCATCTCCTGCTGGTTAAATCAAGACCTAATCTCACTAACAGACAATGACAAAATTTCCTCTGGAAAATAAATTTTTCTGCCATCTCTGACGACTTGTACTTTAAACTATAAAACAGATGGGAACTGACATGAAAATTATTTTATCAAACACAAGAGTGTATGCAATCATTTTCTCCAACTGTATTTTTACATTATATTCTTGCAACAAATACCAGCTCCTTGGCTCCTGTTGACTCTTACGATAATGTGTTTCACGTATTAATTATGCATTGAATAAAAGAACATTTACTTTGATCCATTTTAAATGTTGCTCTTTGCATGGAGAGCTCCTTCATACTTGTGCAGTGCAAGGTATGGGAATATCCAGCCCCTCACCTGCACTTCTCTTAGCTTCAGTGAAACAGGGAATTGCTCAGCTCCCTTGAAAACAAAAGGCTAATTGTGTGACTTCTTGTGGATTTAGGAGCCCAAACTTACACATACTATGTTAAAACAATTCTGCAACTAAGTATAACCCACAACTGTCTTTTGCAATGATGGGGCTCCTCCTGCTTTCACATCAGTCAGAAGCTATTCTTGCTATTGTTTCAATATTGCTTGTTATGCACGAAATTTATGCATATTTATATGCAAACAATATAAAATCTTTTTTTTACATAATCATTCTAAGATAAACTGTGTATATTTGATGGCAAGAATATCTCTACATTTATTTACCTTCAGATTGGACCTACAGTTCATTTTGTTCTTAACATACGCTTTGTTCCAGAAAATTTTGATTGTAATTCCCTGAGCTTTGTGCCTTTCTACTTATGGTACTGCATTAACATAATTTTTATTAAATT
>WEIV01016607.1:0-16166 GCA_013390005.1 Calyptomena viridis | reverse complement strand
AAATTTAGGCTATTTTTTAAATCGTGCCCTCTCACCTGGAGAACTGCTTGTGCCACTGTTGGCGTCTTAGTCCCAGCCTTACCTAAAGCATTAGGAATGTCCTGCAAGTGTCCTTCACATCTCTCTAGGCCCCAAACATCTAAGTCTCCCCTGCCTTTTCCCTCGTAGCTTGGTTCCCTCTTTGCTTCAGGGATCATCCAGTGATTTGGGAATGTGAGACTGCAGTGATTAGCCTTGGAGAGTGGGATGAGACAGGTTAGGAAGAGGACATGGCAGGGAGACATGGGAACATCTGCAACATGAGAATGATTGTTTAGACTATGGTGAACTTCTGAAAAAGACAAGTGATTGGTATTTTAATTTATCATGGATTTATAGAGGACAATGAAGTAATTTAGAAATTGATACATCAATTTCTAATATGCTCTGCAGTCTGATTAGTACTGTATTCTGACCCATCTTAGTCATGTGAACAGTAGATCTTACAATGATCCTATATAAATGAAGGATGAGGAAAGGTATGTAATTAATGGGCTTGAAGTCTAAGTTTGTGTATCATTGTTTGATCATGAAGATCACTGTTTCTGAAGGGAATAAAGAGGCTTGAGAACAGAACTGTGAATTGCATGCAATTAGCATGAAGCAGTTTCTGAATATAAAGTTTCCTTTGTGTGCAAAATTAATAGTGCATATACAGGTGCTAAAATCATATTTCATATATGTTTTAAATTTCATCTGCCTGTCTCCTTGATTCTCTCTGTTAGTCACCCATTGCCTCCAAGAATGTCATTCGAAAGCCCATGGGCCTGTTTGATCAAGAAATGCCTCAAGGCGCTTTTTTCAGGTTCCCTCAGCTGAGTTAATCGAGAGAAAGCAGAGAGAGCAGTTCACACTATTACCTTCTTACTTCCTAAAGAACCACTTTACAGTGATACTTTTCCAAAGCAATCAAGAAGTTCTCCATAACCCCCAAAATTTTTAGTGATTGGGAGCAGAATTATGTGAATACTGCTAAGATCGTAAGAGTAAGTTGAAAATTTCACAGCAACTTGGATGTATTGCTAACCACTTCACAGAAAGACACAGTCATTAAATTGACCACCTTTGTTTTTTCTTTCTGCTTAATTTGATTAATCCACGATGAAACTGTTTGATTTGTAGAGACGTGTAGGGGAGTATCTTCCACAGTATATGGTCAGTCTTAATTAAAGATTTTAAAGGCTATCACAGTGTGATGAAACTTTACTAGGAGCTTCATCTTTCAATATTTATCAGAAGCTGTTATAAAGTAAGCCTTCACTGATGTGTAATGTGTGCACCTCCTCCTGCAGAGGTGAAGTTCATGGTGTGTACAAATCCAAGTGATGATTGTCATAAACTGGTTAGGATGTATCATCATAAAGATCCTAATTTGGGGGGAATGGTTTCCCTTCTGTACTTCATGTTTCCTAGGAAAGTGCCCAACAGGATGGCACCACTATGAGGGCACAGCCAGCTGTTACAGGGTGTATTTAAATGGGGAGAACTACTGGGACGCTGTGCAGACATGTCAGCGGGTGAACGGATCCCTCGCCACCTTCACTGCAGACCAGGAGCTGAGGTTCATCCTGGCTCAACAGTGGGACTTGGAAGAGAAAACATTTGTAAGGAAGGACCAGCGTAGGTGAGTAGAAAGGAAAGGACAAAATTCTCATACTACATAGGAATGGTTTCTGTGTGATAGAAAGGCTGGTTCAGTTTGTGTAGAAAGTCTAATGGTGAAATTGACATCAGGTGAATAACCCAGAATGAACATGCTGTTTGGCAATGGCCATCTGTATTTTATGTTTTAATTAACAGTAACAGATAATTCAGCAGAGTCTTTATCATCAGAGTCTTTTGATCTTCAGGTGTCTAAGGAATGTACAGTTATCCTTGAAGTGCAACAGGGAAGGTGGATTTCACAATGACTTACTACTGCACTACCTTGTATAGAAATAATTCTTTAAAGTTTTCAACAGGATTTGATTTCCATTAAGTACCTGTAGCTCTAAAAAAGGCTGCACCTTTGAGGTAGGAATTAAATGAAAAGCCATTTTGAGTCGCAACAACTATGTTCTGGTGGCTTTAGGTATTTTTTCTGATAGTTCACAGCAAACAATTCCTTTTTTTCTGACTGTGGAGTTTTTGTCAGACTCACAGACAGCCATGACAGATCACCAGGAATGGTTCAGTAAAGATGTATCTCTGTCTTTGGAGTGTTAGATGTTTTGATTCAGAACAGTCTGACCTAAGTATATATTTAGAAATACTTGACTTCTGGATGCTGTTGTGTGATTTTTGGGTTTGAGATACTGAAGTGTGCCATAACAACAGAATAAAGTGCTTATTATGAGTAGAAATAAAAGACCCAGTTATAATTTGTAAACACAGAAAGCTATCAAGCATTTTGTCAAGTATTTTCCTCTATTCCTCAAATGTAGTCTCTCTACCTTACCTATGTATGGGCTGAAATGGTAAGGAAAAAAATCATCTGAATGTTTTGAAAACTAGTTTTTACATATAAAGACATTGGAAGTATGTTTTTTGCCTGTATTTTTAGAATGTAACTTAAATTTTTGTGCAGATTCTGGGTTGGATATCAGTATGTGATCACCAATCGAAATCACTCCCTGGAAGGTCACTGGGAAGTAGCTTATAAAGGTAGGCCTCTCAAATTACTATCTTAAAGTATGAATATAATTCGCAAGAACAACATAACCTTCTTTAAGTGATAGTGTTGAAATAGTGTGGGGGAACTGCTTTGCTTTGGAGTATGGAAAGGAAGAGTTTAATACTCAATACATATCTTATTTTAAAGTTTAAGAAGTTTAATGGTTTTCACTTTGATGTCTTGTGGAAAGAACGTTTCAGTTTATTTGAGCTTCCCCTTGATTAAGATAAGAAAAAGGAAACTACTCTGTAGTTTCTCGTTCTTTGTGGTGAATGTCTAGATGAACTGCTGATTCCTGATTACACAGACTGGTGCAGCATGTTTGGGGGATCTATCTTTTTAAAAATAGGTAGAATTTATATACTTAAAAAAAGCTCCACTTGGATTTTGCAAAATTACCTGTATTTTTTACTTTTAAAGTACTTCAGATAGTTCACTTAAACCGAATTAAAATTTGCATAATCCTCAAAAATATATCCCAGTTTACATGAAAAACTGAACATTGATCTGATGGGCTTCACTGGCTGAACTCTTTCAATTGCAAAACAAGCAGCTCCCTCTGCTGAAAATGCAAAGTTATGTTTCTAACACCTTTTACCTTTAATTAATCCCTCAGTTGAATTAGTTAATCATAAGGTCATTATATGAGCTGTTATGTGTACGGCTGCATGTCTAATTGCTGTACTGGTTTAGGTAATGGAAAATTTAAAGCAAAGGTAGAGGTTTTCTTAAGCCCCGTCACTGTGAATTCCAGTGCAGTATTTGAAAACCAATCTGAATAGGTTTTTTCTTAAACACAACTTTCCATATCCATGAGAAATCTGGAAGGAAAACTGTCTGTTAGGTACAGATACATAATTATGAATGGAATTTTGCTAAACAGTTGGGTCTTGAAAAATACTTCCTTTGACATGAATACACACATTCTCCTTAGAAGGACCTTTCTTTGCTCTTTGGAGAGCTGACTGCACTGCCATCTGCTGACAGTATTAACAGCCAGGGAGGCACAAATTACAGAAAAATCATGAGAACTTCATTGTAAGTTTTATTTAATTTGGCACATACTTTTGTTTTCAAGCATTATATTTAGTAAAGGGATGCCTCTGTTAGATAAAGTACATAGTAACATTGAACTTTCCTTATGTTTCACTGACTTATATTGAAGCTGATTCTCAATTTCTAGTATCTGTTTGGAAAGTGATTTAGGGTTCTGTAGCTTGAAAATTTTAATTTATTGGTGGGACATGTGAAATGTAAGTCCTCAAAAACATGGCCTCAGCACCCTTTGCATTGTTTGGAGCCCATCACAATACAGTTTGTTAACAGTTAAGTGACTTGGAAGAACCAATGGATGCCCCCAGTGCAGCTGCAGCAGCAGTGTTGGAACCTTGTTTCAGCACTCAGAATGGATGTGGGGAGCACAGGTGGAGGCACAGGCATCCTTGGAAGCATTAATGGGTGGGTGGAGTGCTAGGCAGAACATTGGTGTGTGGGTTCTTGCTCCACTGACAGCAAGTGTGGCTACGGTTTGAAGAGGTGCATAACTACTATCAGGCAAACTCCATGGGACTCTGAAAAGCAGCACTTGTGGAGATACCAGAATACCACTTTTCCTGGTTCTGAGTGACAGAATTTCTTTGAAACAGCAGGCTCTTTTCTCTGTGAGTCACCCCTTCCCTCCCAGCTGTTTGCCTTCCCTGGAGCAGTGTTGCTAATGGAAGCTGGAGCTGGAGGATGGCAGCCTTGGTGTGCATGAAATGAGTGACGTTACAAAGCCTTTTTAAACCTTTACATACCCACAGGCTGCTTATACCAATGTCTCTTATTCCAGGCTCTTCAGAAGTGTTTTTACCCCCTGACCCTATCTTTGGTACGGCTATGTCTGAAAAGGAAAACGTTCTGTGTGCCCAGCTTCAGTGTTTCCATTTTCCTACCCTCCGGCACCATGGTTTACACAGCTGGTATGCTGAAAACTGCTATGAGAAATCTTCATTCCTCTGCAAAAGGAGTAAGTTGGTTTCAGTTCAGTCTTAACTGTGTCGTGTATTTAAATGTGCATATAAAAAAATACATGGAAATAGTTTCATTATCCTTTCTAACCTTTGCCCAGCGAATTAAAAAGAAAAAGGTGGAGTTTTGTTTCTGCTTAGTTTTAATAAATAAGAGCATGTGTGGCTGTCACACAGTGGTGTTTCACTGAAAAATTAAGCAGCAGTATCAGCCCCAAAGTAAAGTATACTTAAAAAAAAGAAGTTACTTTTTAACAAAAGCATCTTATTAGTAAGCACCACTCTTAAATTATTAATTTCACATTAAAATGAGAAAACAGTTATTTCTGGTTTATTTTGAATATAGAAAAGTCTATTAAATTCTTTCCAGCCAATTATTAGAACTAGAGGGGAAAAGACAGATAGAGCTTATTTACAAAGTGAGAAAAAAAGGCTTTTGTTTTGTATCTTGTATTTCAGTACTGCAAAACTCTACCAACAGAGGTATTGGCAGTATTATCAGGCAGTCTTAAAGATTACCTGATCTAGATGGTGCTTCTTTGCAAGGAGATAAGTTGTTTAATTGTAAGGGTCATCAAGAGTGCACCTGACTCCCAGGGAGGTTATGCAGCCTCTGTCCTCAGAGGTTTGTATGATCAAATAAGATAAAACCCTGAGCAGGCTGTTAGGATGTCAGGAGATGATGCTGGCAGGTCCAAGTGCTGACTGTGTTCCATCTCTCTGGTCTTGGTACCTACCTTTAGGTAAGTGGGAAAAAGGACAGTGGATGGAAGGTACCTGGGCAGAAATCAAGATTTTGTTAGGACAGTGCTAGTACTATTGTCTGGCTTCCTTTTTTAGGCCTGGCCTGTTAAAAAGTATCCTTCAGGTTTGGTCCAGAGAAGGTCCAGCTTCTCTCGAGTACCAGGAGAGAGGAAGGAAGCTGCAGCAGGCTTTGGCAATGAAGCTTAAAATTCTGAGACCACTTGCTTTCCTATGTCAGGGAGAGGATGCCTGAAAGTGTGTCAATTCCATTAAATACCTGAAACTCACCTTGTCAATTTTGAGCAGTAAATCATCCCTGCATGCCTCGAGACATTCCATTATCTTCCCCACTCCTTGAAGATCCCTTTTTGAAGTTGCTTTAATGTGAAGGCATGAATTTTAACTGGTGATCTCCTTATGCTTACAAATCACTTAATGCAACAGAACAAACTGAATTCCATAGATACTGATGTGCGTTTCTGTTCTAGGCCAGACTTGTGTTGATATCAAAGACAACATTGTTGATGAAGGCTACTATTTCACTCCAAAAGGGAATGATCCCTGTTTGAGCTGCACGTGTCACAACGGTGAACCTGAGATGTGTGTGGCTGCTTTGTGTGAACGGCCCCAGGGGTGTCAGCAGTATCGCAAGGACCCAAAGGAGTGCTGCAAATTCACCTGTCTAGATCCAGGTAAGAGTTGACTGCTACAGTGTTGTCAAGAAAAATTAGTTGAGTGCTCAACTTGGTCATGCTTGGGTATGCTTTGTCTGAAACAGTACATCCCTGCAGTGCCTCAGCATCGCTGGATACAACTGCCTTGTGGGGGAAGCTCTCAAATCGTAGGAAAGGAAACACTTCAGGCTATAGCTAGTGAAAATTAGTTGTCGTTGTTGCTACTGAAAAGGGAGAAACATTAGCTTATTTTCAGTATGGAGATTGACAATATTGTGAGTTTAAGTAGAGAATTTTGCACAATTCCTTTGTCATGAAAAGAAAACACTTCTCTTGAGCACTAATTAAGTATCTTTTTCTGGACATAGCATTTATGTGTGTGGAAGTTTGCATCACAAGGGAAGCAGAGATTTTAACTCTGAGTTTCAGCAATCATCAGGACATACAACCCTCCTCATTTGATTTGACATATTAGTGCAGGCTCTTGTTTTGGATAAGTAAAGGCTTCAGTTGACTTTGAACTGTTAGTCACTATTTAGGGGTGCAGATTTTGGGGGGTTATTTTTCTGTACAGATTCCTGTGAAAAGAAATGGAGCTTACTTGGAGTTTACTGTGAGGGTGGAAGTGTAGCTTACTTGGAGTTTACTGGAGCAGATTACTTGTGGAATCTCCATCTGTGGGGATATTCAGTGCCTGATTGGACTCTGTCCTGGGCAACCTGCTCTGGCTGACACTGCTTGAGCAGGAGTTGGACTAAGTGATCTCAGGATGTTCCTCTCAACTTCAGTCATTCTGTGATACTGTTATTTCTTACTATTTTAAAAGAATCTGATCTTACCCGCGTGCACTAAGAAACTCTTGTTCTAAATTCCTGTGGAAAACATAGACAGTCAACTCTTCTCATCAGGGGCTTCTATTTCAGTCTGTTACAAATTCCAAATTTGCTCACTGGCTCCCAAATTTGCAGTCTGTCTTTTTGGTCTTAACTAGAGAAGTTAATCATTAAAGGCCACTGGCTCCTCCTTGTGTCATTCACAATTGTTCTGAGGGTTAAGCTTAACAGATGTTCATAGCTTGTGTTGCAGGTCTGTTGGTGAAAGGGGTGGGGAGAGAAAGCAGGAGTCTTCCTCCCACTCTTTATCAGCTGAGTTAAGACTTAGGCTTCACTTTTTTTATCTTCAGGAACAGTGTTAGCATAGCATCATCCAGCAGACAGGATAAGATGACCTGGGATAACCTCGTGCCGTGTTCTTTAATCCTTGCTCATTGCTGTGGGTCTTAACTATTGATGGATACTGATTTGAAGAGTGCATTTTATCACATCCTTTCTCATCCTTAAGCTCTTCCTTCTGATGCTAAATGAGACTTTCATGATACTCTTGCTTGAAGTGTTCTGATGGGGTTTTTTTTAGTAACTTAATTTTTGAGAGAATTATCAACCAGTCCTCCAACTTCCTTCACAATGAAGTTACTTCAGCTAGTGGTAAACACTGAAATTTTCAAATTAAACATTTCAGTTTTCCTTCTGGGTGTTTATAAATTACTATTCCAGATGACAAAAATTAATTAATTAGTTTCTTTAATCAGCATGTATTTATCTTTGTCCAATTCTTTGATATATCTTCCCTAAGGTCTGTTGCAAAGGAAAGAAGACAGTTTAGTGATCAACAGTAAGTGAATTAATCACCCAAGGAGAGACTGTGGGGAAATAAATCCTGCTGTTGGGTTGGCAGGTAATCAGCTTTTGCAGTGTGAGTGGGTGAGCAGTGATTACAAATGGATAACGAATATTGCACAAGGATTTGGTAGTAGGGGAGTTTTTCAGTGGTAGGAGTAAGCTGAGCAATCACAGCTATACTCTCTTTAAAGATGCTTCTCCTCATTTATTGAAAGATAAATAGCAGAGGAATATCTTTCATGTAGTAATGCTGAAACCAAGATAATCTGAATTAAAGAGGGAAAGATGAATTAAAGAAAGAAAGGGAAAAGAGAAACTAAAGAAAGAAAAAAGAAGAGAAAAGGGAGAGAAAAAGATCAGCAGTCTTGGTTCCAGTGTCAATCCAGCTGAAGGAATGCTGATCCTGGTTTCAGTGTCAATCCAGCTGATAAGCATCAATCCATGTATGCACAGACTGTTCGTACTGGAAACGGGTCAGAGGCTTCAGGCATCTTTGGTGGTCTCAGTCCCACCCTGTAGTCCATACCCTCTTGCTGCCTCTCATTCTTGTGGTTGCCCTGTGCTGTGTTGTTGTTCTTTTTCACGGAAAAGTGCCACCTTCCCCCCCTTCTCCAGCCAAATCTTGTTCTTTCTCATGGTGTGTTAATATCAATGGTCCTTGGTTATTACCAACAATTCTTGTCTTTTATTACCAACAGTCCTTGGTTGGCTCCACACCCATCCAGTTATCAGTGCTTGAGACATACATGTTAGCCCCTTATCATCTGGGAATGAGAGCTCAAAAGGATCTCGCTTTGGACTGCTGCTTATAGGAGAGTGGGAGAGTTAGAGAGTCGGCTTTAGACACAGTAATTTCCATCCTGACCGCAGTTTGAGTGGGTAACTTTCTTTGAAAGTTCAGTAACAAAAATATTACTCCACTTGGGTTGCTATTCCAACAAGAAAAGTAGGTTTCAAGGCTGTTCATTAGAAAACAAGTGTTCATTAGACACCTGTCTGTTCCCAGGAACTAACAGTGTTTCTGATAAGCTCAAGCGGGGCTTAGTCTATAAGTGCAGATTGTCAAGGCCAAGGCCTAATAAGCATTTCTCAGATCACACTGTGGCCTGGGAAGGGGAGATGCACCACTACAATCCATCCCATGACCCAAGTCAGCTTCTCTGGGCCTCTGCACCTGTGAGTGTATTTTACTAAAGTCACTTCAGTGCTATTAAGTACCTTAAATAATTCACAATGATCATGAGGTCGCCATTGCCATAAGGTGGAGGAGGAACAAGGGCAGGTCTGTGGTGTTCCGGAGGGTGTGTTGGTTGGTAGGTGTGTGACTGCATCGGCTGAAGCTCTGACAGCCATAGTTGCTGAAAGGTTTGACAGCATGCAGAGTTTTGTACTGCACAGCTGGATTTGAGAGGGTGTAATGTTCAATCTCTATGCGTAGTGCACTATTAAATTAATTTCTTGTTGGCAAGAGTGCATTATGTAATAAATACCAGCCTGTTAGCCATGTGCTGTAGCAATGTGTAAATCAGGTAGATTTTTCTTTTACTAGCATACCAGTACTTAGAACTTTTGTGAGGCTTTTATCCTTTTATAAGGAATCTTTGATAAAACTTTATCTGCTGTTAGTGAAAGGAGAAGTATGGAGGGAGGTCCTGCAGCTGGAGTGGGTGCAGGAAGGGGAAGTGGCTAGGAGCTGGCCGGTTCCTCTGAGAAGTGTGATTGCACTGCAGTGACTGGGAAGAGTCACTTCATACCTGGTGGTGCTTGTGTTCTGCAGCAGCAGATGACCAGGCCACGCAGCCACCTCATCACTTTCTTACCCACTTCTAACCTGGATGTGTTTCTCATTCAGAACTCCTTGATAATAACTTGATGAAAAGAACACAGTCACCTTTAGGTCTTCTTTGTGTAGAGAGTATCTGTGTGTGCATGTGCTACTTAAGCATAACAAAGTGTGATTAGTTGAAAATTAATGTGAATTAATGTGAAAAAGTAATGCCTCTCATGCCTAATACTGGGAGAACAGTGGCAATTTGCTCACAACAGCCTTCCAAGTGTGGATCTGGTTAGCAGTGGTATGGAGCTCTACAAATTCTAAGCTCCTGGTTCTGTATCTTTTTCTTCCACTTGCTTTCAGTATGACTCTAGGAAAAGATATAATTCCCGTTCACAGTCATCTCTTCAATTTCTGAAAGATGATTATCATGTTGATTCACTTTTTTAAGGTATTTTTAGTTCCTATCCCTTGGTGGTGCTAAGCAGTGTACCAGTGGCACATGGAATTTGGGTGACCACATCTTGGTGATAATGACAATGTTTAGAGATTTTGTTGTTGGAAATGTAAAAGTTAAGGTGTCCAGCAGTCATATAGTGTGTAGATATGCCAGTTCTCAGCTTTCCAAAGCTTTCAGGCTTGCTTTTCGATATAATTTCATCAGCCATGTCAGCGAAACAAATGGATGTGCAAAAAGCTGTTAACCTCTTCTTTTTCCCATTTTCAGAGACCTGAAACCTTCAACATTTTGTCCCCTTTGCTGAGGAAGGTATTCTTAGAAACTTTTAGATTTTCTTGCAGTAAAAAGTTAAATCGCCTGATGATTCATGATTTTCTTATATATTTGAAATACAGAGAAGTGTTAAACCAGGCTAAAGAATCCTCTGCATTTATCTCTCTTACTACTGACAGAAGAACATAAAGAAAAATGAGTCTTGAACAAAAATAACAGGCTGCTTTTATATGTTTAATGTAACAGATGGCAACAGTTTGTTTGACTCCATGGCCGGTGGAATGCGTCTGATCGTGAGCTGCATCTCCTCCTTCCTCATCCTCTCTCTGCTGCTTTTTATGGTCCACCGCCTGCGCCAGAGGCGGAGAGAGCGCATAGAGTCCTTGATTGGAGCAAATTGTAAGTATCAACACTCATCTTGCCCCTCGTGCTTGTTATTGACAGATTGATGTATGTGAAGGTGAGAAATGTCCTGGTCTTGCTTGCCTGTGCCTGTGTGTTGGTAGGTTCTTCAGACTTGAACTTTTTTAGTGGATAGTGGAAAAATATTTTTTGTTGGTATGTGGTCCAAATCTGAAATACCTTCTGTGTGAACTGGGTCCATAGTTTGAAGAGGTTAGAGTCAAATTTAGATGTGAGGCAGGACAAACAGACTGAGAGCATGGGTATGGTTGTGTAACTGCAGCAGGTTGACATGTATGGGTTATGCAGACTTTTTTAGGTCTTTGGGAGATATGAGTTCCTTGGGTGTAAAAAGTGGAAAAAAGTGTTGAGATCTACTTAAACTGAAGAAGAATGCATGGGATAAAGTCACTTCTTTCTCTTCTCTTGAAATAGTGCACCATTTTAACTTGGGACGCAGGATGCCTGGTTTCGATTATGGTCCCGATGGTTTTGGAACTGGCCTTACTCCACTGCATCTTTCAGATGATGGGGAAGGTGGAGCATTTCATTTCCATGATCCACCTCCACCCTATACTGCTTACAAGTATCCAGATATTCAACATCCAGATGATCCACCTCCTCCTTACGAGGCTTCTGTCAATCCAGACAGCATCCTTTGTTCCACTCCAGGTATACAGGCAATAATTCCTCTTTCTTCCACTTTTTCATTTTAGCTAGAGGATAGATTTTTTTTTTTTAGCTATAGTCATATGTTTTAGCAGTTGTGGTGGGAAAAACATTGTTTGATTTTTTCACGGAAGTTCTTTGGATCGCCTAAATTAGAACTGGAATCCAATCTGCAAGCAGTTTACCTTGTAGACCTTATCTGTTTTCAAACCTCAACTTGGATAGATTACCTGGTTACCTTTTTTCCACTATGCTGATACCATTTTCTGGCCTCTCGAAGATGGGCGTATAGAGATTAGTATTAAGAAATAGAACAAATGTCAAGTACAAGAGATTTTGACAAAATATATCCAGCATCTTCTCTCCTCCCTGCTTCCCCCACCCACATCCCCCCAAATTGACCAAAAATACCACTTTCTAATGATTCACCCAGTACTCTTCAGTTTTGCAGCTGTGATATTCACATACTGTAGAAATCATTCCAATTTGGGATTTTATAGCAGCATATTTCACGAGATAAATGAGCCTGATTAGTGCAAGCATCTTATTTATATATCGAGTTTTATTTTTGCTGCACAATTTTCCTCTTTCACATCTCATGTTGTTGTGCATTAGTGCAGAACCAGGAAAAACGCAGAGCCTCCAGAAATAAAGATTGTAAATCTGTTTGGGAATGTGAGATGTTGTACTTCATGTTCTGATTCTGCTTGTTTTTTGTCCTTTGCAGATGGAATTCTTTCTCAGACTCTGCAAAGCAGTCCTCCATCACTGGGAAACTGTGATGTGTCCCCACAGCTTACAGAGGGATCGCTTCCTCCCTTGGTTGGTCCTTCTCCAGTGGAGCTGGAAGACTCTGCTGACAGCAGCACCTTTCTTGTCCCTCCTGACACACCGCCAAATGAAAACACACCGGCAGAAACTCTTACGGGCAGCCGTCACAGCCACTGTTCCCTCCATACCACTGTATAAAGGAGCGAAACCACATCGCTGGTCAGATAGATTTAGCAGCTGTTTGCACAGACAAACACTAATCCGTGGTTTGAACTTCAGAAGGAATCTCCACTTTGTTTCTCAAACACTACTTTTATGTTCTAGTTTAGGATCGTGCCTCTCGTTTTTTGGCTGTCGTTATTCATTCACTAATCAATTTGTTCTGTAAATATGGATTGTATAACTGCTCTTTTTTTTTCCTTTGGTTGTGGGAAAAAGAGCAGAGGATTNTGGTTTGAACTTCAGAAGGAATCTCCACTTTGTTTCTCAAACACTACTTTTATGTTCTAGTTTAGGATCGTGCCTCTCGTTTTTTGGCTGTCGTTATTCATTCACTAATCAATTTGTTCTGTAAATATGGATTGTATAACTGCTCTTTTTTTTTCCTTTGGTTGTGGAAAAGAGAGCAGAGAATTCCTTTGACTTCTAAGGAGGTGAAAGTATGGATAGTTTGGTTTTTGGTTGATTTTTTTTCCCTTAACCTGAGAGGAATCAAAATCTACATCAGAAAAAAAGCTGCTTGGATTTGGCTGGATACCACAGGACCCAGGGAACAGACAATGGAAAAGGAGGGTGGAGGCAGTCACTGTTGAAGCAGAGAGGACAGAACTGCAAGGGAAGGGGCTGGGGGCCTGTTTTGCAGAGTGGGGACCCTGAGCAGCTAAAACACAGGGCACCAAGAGTTCCCTGTGTAAAATGCTTGTGGGTTTTGATCTGCATTGCTGTTTCCCACCATAGGGACTGGAAGATCAGCAGTCTTCTCAGTACATGACAAGTGGGTACTAAGAAAACTGGGGTTTGCAATTACTGTTATTTGTTGTTTGTAGCTGCAAAATCTCATATTGTTGGGTAAACTTCTGGCCCATGAAGAAAACTGGGTCTGAGTGATGTCCCTTCAGTAGAACCTTTACGTGTTAGGTAGTACTTTAGGGAAGAGATGGGGAGCAATTAACTTTGATGGAGTCTGAGTTCACTGTATGAAGCCCCTGTTTGTTGTAATCCCATAAGGAAGACTGAGGTATTTATCTTTCTAGGTTAACTCCTTTACAGTGAACAGTTGCACAAGACTGGCCTGGATCATTGTTCTGGCTTTTGTGATTGCATGCTATACTTAGCATGTGTGTTCCCTCTCCTCCATTTCAAATCTTTACAGTTCTACAAATAACACTTTAAAAAGGGGATCAACATGTACTATATGTGATGTTTAATTCTAGTAGAACACTTGTTCCTTATCTGAGTCCCATAAATTGCCAACCCTGTTCTAGAGATTTCCCCCGTGTCCCCCAAACCATTTATCCAGGTCCCACGAGGGTTTATAATGAGGTTAGTGTACTTAAATCAATAAAGCAGTTTGCTTCAGTCTGATACGTCATCTTAAATTTCCCCCTTGTATTGAACTCTTTCAACTAAGTTAATTTACAGATGGCAAAGATTCATTCACTCCCTCATGAAACCCAAAGTCAAGCACTGTTGGTTTTGATAATGAGTGCAAAATAATCTTTAAAGGTTGATTTTAAATTTAAGTTTCATTTCAGTGTACAAATAATTTACCCTTTTCTCCCATACTCCCTTTGCCTCTGCTTCTCCTTCACTTACTGTAACAATCAGCAGATGAGATGAATTTTAAGGAATTTGTAAAGAATGCCCGCTGTGAGTGGTCTCCTGTTAACTTATGAAGGGTACAAGCCTAGCAGGACAGGAAGAGANGCACACGAGTGCGAGGAAGCACTGTCAGGAAGCCTCTCCCTCCACCTGGAGCCATTCCACTGCCTGCGTCCTGCTCCCTGGTTTGACTGGCTCCAGCAGCTGTGGTACGAAACAAGAGGAGCATTTCTCCACCCTGTGGGATCTTACTGTCTCCTCCGAGTTCCAAGCCCTGGTCTAAGAAGTGGATGGATAGCAGTAGTCAGAACCATGCATACAAATTACTGAGCATTTCTGAAGTATGAAAATAAAGCGGGTTATGTGCATTTTTGAGCACATTCATACGTTTTATACATTGTACGTACTGATTTTTCTTTAGTTTTATAGGTACGAATGCGTGTGTGTGTGTGTGTTTCTGGGTGGTGATATATATATATCTCTATCTATCTCTCTATACATACTGTAGACAGTAACATTTGTGCTGCATCCTGATAGGTGAAGCTGAGCACCAAGATAGAAACTAGGCTCTAGGGTTAATACTTCTCTCAAGCTGGCTACACTCTTGTAGGACAGGCTGTGATAGTGTACACTTAAGTAGGATGCAAAGTCTATGCTACTACAATCTGTTCCTGAAAAACACTTTGTTAGCAGTGCAAAACAGAAAATTCCTATTTCTTTTGAAGCCAGGTTGAATATTTGTTCTTTGTAGTATCCTAGCGCAATAACAAAAGGCCTTTTGGCTTGTCTCTGAAGCTGTGTTTTGTGGCTGAGGTGAACAGATACCTTACCTCACACTTCTCCTAACACTGCAGGAATCTGTTCAATACTTCTATTTTACTTTTGGTTCTGTGGTGAATTTTATTTGCAAATAAGCTCTGTTACAACACGCAACTTCGCAGTGGCTCCCGGTTGTAGCTATTCCAAATGGAGGCTCCTTCTTAGAAGCCTCATTGTGATATTTTCCCCATTGCTTCTGAGCCTTTGCCACTTGTATAGTGGCAGGAGGCTGCTGTTTTCCCCTATCCTTCTTCATCTTAATTGTAAACAAGGGAAATTCTGCCTTGAACAGAGCAGCTCACTAAGTACAGTTCATTTACCTCTCGGTGAGCTTCTAATTTGGCAATAAAATTGTCATTTTTTTCCCTTTTTAATGTAGCTTTTTCACATTGAGTACTTTCTCTTGGAGTAAGAGCCTTTGTAGCAGAAAATGTCCCAACTACTCAGACTTCTGGACCAACTGGGGAAGAGTTAAATTTCTTTAACAGCAGTGGACTCCTCAGCAAACCTTCCTTGCCCTTGGCAAGGTGACTGGGAGGCAGTTTGTCCTGAGCACCAATTACAGAGGGTTGCCCGAGGAAAGCCTTTCTGTTTTGATTGCTATTAGATTGATGAGGTCTTTGGAGTTACCTTTTTTCCCCACCACTGTTTGTATCTCTGGATATTTTTTTTAAACTACTGATGTATCCTAAATGTCCAGACCCAACAGGGAGGTGGAATTGCCACAGGGTTCCCAGCAGTGTTGTGTGAGCTGAGAACGTGTTTATCTCGGGATGTCCTTGACAGCAGTTTTTAAATCCCAGCACTCGGCTCCGTGCAGGGCTTGCACCTCCTGTTGTGGCCTCAGACAAAGCTGCTCCTTAGACTCCCCCCTCCTTACAAAGTGTGTGGTGCCATATTGAGGTCTCTGCTGTTCCTTAAGAGCAGTCCCAGATACTCGGATTTGTCGGTGTTGCTTGTACACAGTGTCACAGCAGCCCCTGATTCTGTACAAGGTGAGTTGTAGAGTTTAAATGTTAGAGGGGAGTGGGTTCTGTTCTGTGCTACGTCAGCACTGTCATTCAGATGTGCAAAAAAACTTGCGTGTGTAACATTCAGTCCTGTTTAGCCTCAGACAGTTTGAGCCTCAGACAGTTCCTTTATCCATGCACAGCATGACACTGATCGAGAGGAGGAATGAAGTAGGTGGACATTTTTTTTCTGAAGGCTGAATCTTACAGTTGGCCTCCACAGGTGTCGTGGGGTGATGACCCCAGGTTTCACTTGGGAAGAAAATGGGGGTATGTGACCAGTAATTATTATTCTTTTCCCATCTCACGTTAAATGAATTCAAAGCTATTTTTAAAGGTGTTTTTGTCTTTCAGATGTGACTTCTCAGT
>WEIV01016546.1:5674-37413 GCA_013390005.1 Calyptomena viridis | reverse complement strand
TGTTTCCTGTTTGTTTTTTTTTCCATTGTGAAGAATAATCTGTCAATCTCTGCATGAACTTTTAGTCAATTTCAAAGCATGAAGTCACCTCACAATCTTATAATTTTTTCTTAACAAGAATAAAGACATTTTTCATCAGTTGTCTTCATAGTTGGCATAATTAAGGCCTACAGTTTCTATGTCACCCTACATTGGTGTATGAAATTGTAATTGCTCCAAAAGCCTGTCTGTCAAGAACTATCTTATTGAAAGTGACTTTCTAAAAAAGCAGATACAATTAAATTTTGTAAATTACCAAGGTCATTTAGCAAATACTAAAACAATTGGAATAAACTATTAACTATTCAATAGTAAAAGATGTAGCATGTTTTCTATGGGAAGTATCACTTTTTCTCACTTATGATTTTATACTGTGCAACTTTAATGTGGAAAACCACTTTCATGGGAAAAAGCATCACAATTTTATAAAAATTCATGAGTCCAAAAGCCAAATCTTTTATTTCGTGTAGCCTTTCAGAAGATTATTACTGGTGTTTGAAGATATCTGATAAAATTGCATGGGAATGAAATACACATTTCATGATCTCAAGGGCTTTACAAAAAATAGTATTTTGCAATTTCCCACATGAATTGTTTATACAAATACCTCAAAATAATTTTGTATCTATTTAGGGATAATCTTGATTGCAAAGAAATGGGTTTTGAGTGCTGGCACACAATAAATCAGTTAGTGGCTGGGGCTAAACAGGAGCCAAAAGTTTTATCTCTCATTTCTCAGCTTCCCCCTTCTGCATTTTCTTTGTCATGTGCCATTTTGCACCTATACTTGGTAACAACAGTAACATAAAGCTGTGCGATTTCTAGCAGAGAAAACTCAACAACTTTCACCCTAAGCATAACTTTAGAAGTGTAACACTGAACTGGAAAGGGAGGAGAAAGAAAAGGAGGAGGAGGAGGCAGGTTTTACATTTTGGGAATAGCTGTTAGAGCTACTTGACCTCTTTGTAAAGTTTCAAATACAGCATAGTGTCTCTTAGACCTTTCCCTTTCCATAATGTGTGAAGAACAAGATGTCCATTTGTCACCCATTCTAACAGAACTCCTGTTTGCCTAGGAAGTTTAGGCACAAAAAAGGCAGAACATGTTATACAAGGAAAAATATGACTAATGTGACTAAATGTAAAAAAGATGTATGGAAAAGGAATTCCAAGAAAGAAGTAATCTGGAAAGTGAGACAAAAGCAGCCCAGAAGGTAGCGTGAAGAGAGTTAAAGTTAAGAGGGCTTACAGAAAGCTATGGGGACAGTCTCAAAAGAGAAACCTGAGGCTGATGTTGAATTATTTTATACACAAGACGAAAGCCAAGCCCTAGCAAGTGAGTATGTGAGCAGATATAAGCCATGTAAGCCTAAGGCATGTCTGTTCAGTGGGAGACAGAATTGGGGCAGAAGATGTTTAGATTTTCTGTCTTTTCTCACAGATACATTATGCTTGACTTTAAAATCTGTCTCCATTTGCAGCTAATGAACCAAATTTCATCTAACTGTAAAGTGTTCGAAGGAGGTGATATAGAGTAGAGCAAATTTTATCTGTGCATCTTTTATTCCTGCGAATGCAGTTGGCTTTCTAGCATTTATAAGTGCTATTTGAATGAAGATTTTTAGAATCAAGTCTAGTAGCTGTATAGTATCAATTTTGCTGTATCAGTTTGTTGAAAACATTTGGGCTTTTCCCAGTTTATTTGGTAAATTCAGTATTTCTGTCTGAAGCAAGAGTAGATATTATAGAATACATAGAGGCCAGAGTGACAATTCTGAAATTCCCCTGAGCTTACTGAAAAAAAAAATAGTTCATTTGGTATTCTGCATCTCTCACTGAGTAAGACAGCTAATGTACTCTGCAAAATGTTCTGTGTGCAAATAGCACCTAAATCTCTCCTCAGACAGCAACAGATATATAAGGCCATATTTTCAGTGAAATATCTCACTTCCATACACAGTTTGGCAAAGCAAGGAGGTATGAGATAAAGAAAAGAGAATATCCTACACACCTGGGATATAAATGGAAGGAATTTTGACCAAATAAGTCACTTAACTACCAAAGGCTTTTATTTGTAATGGGAAAACGAGTTAGGTGTGACTGCTCAACTTCTGCTCATACTTGGCCTGATTTCCAACTCATGCCAAGGCCTGATGTGTGCTGGGAGCAGGGCCTTTAGATCAAAGCAAAGACAACACATAGGCAGGACACCATGGCCACAAAGGGTTGTCATGTAGCCACTGTCACCTGCAGCTTGCTGTGTCCTGCAAGACCAAATTTCAAAGCTCAAAGTTATAAATACATCAGCTTATCCAAAAAGTTTTTGAAGCAGATTTGACAGCAGCTGGGCTGCTGAGGCTTTTGTGCTTGCTGCTGTGATGAAGGAGATGACTGTCCTGTGACAGAGAACAGAGGATGAGCTCTCTCATTGTTGGACAGTAACTTGTGCACAAGTTATGAGTTGTAACTTATAAATTAGAGAACTTATTAATTAGAAACCTCATGAATTAAGCAATGAATTAGTGAATCACTTGTTAGACTAATCTGTACAAAGAGGATTGAGCCCTTGTTTGTTCTGTTTCTTTCTTTTTCTTTCCTAATAAGCTCGTAAAAATAAGTAAATTTGAGATCCTAATAGACTGTGACAGGCTCCAGGAGGGCTGTTTTCAAATTACATCACAAAAACCTAATTTCATCACTTCTTGGAACTAGTGTTCAGAGTGCCCTGCACTGATGCTGCTTATCATTATTTCAGCCTGAACTTTTATAAATGAAAATAGTGATGAAGTTATTTCTTGGAACTGTGATATAAATGAAAAGACTAGACATTCTAAGATTTGTCCATGTTTATTAAAAAACCCCAATAAAATCACAGTTCAGTCAAATTTCTGGCTGAACCAAGCATTGGGACTGTGGTAGTGGAACTTACTGAGCAACCAGAGAGCCTTAAAAGTCCTCTAGTGATCTTGAAACCATTGGGCAATATTGGTGACACAGATGCAAACATATGGGTATGTGTTACACATGTATGTATAGCTAAAACTTCTGTACATCTGAAAAATGCAGCTTCACTTTTGGGATGTCACTCCAGTGACTCTCATATTTATTTTTTGGTGAAAGAACGTGAATGACTTCTAAGTGGTGCTTCTATTTAGGGAGGCTGTATCCAGTTCCTAACACTTGGCTGACAGATATAGCAGCTTACATATGAATCGTAGTTATGCTAGTAACTCTGCTAGACAGATGATCCTTGAGATGTCAGGTTTTGTGTCAAGTGCCTAAATTTTGTATGCTTGCATGCTGTGCATGATTTTCCAACAGAAAAAACTAGATAGAGGGATACAGGAAAGAAATTATGTAGTCCAGGCAGCCCTCAATACTGCTCTCTCTTTAGAAGTTGTATACTTCCCCCCCGTCAAAAAAAGTCACCATTAGATTAACATATACAAAGAAACCATGCTCAGAAATCACATTCAGATGGAAACTGAGTGTTAACCTCTGCTCAACAATTTGACATAATAAATACAGAACCCTTATTTTAGAGCATATTTTTTCTGTCTAATCATGTTTAAAGTCAAACCTCAGCTGAATCTCCTTTCTGCTGCCCCTCTCCTGTTGCAAATTTAGCAGAGCTGGTTGGCATTTCCAGTCCCTAAGACAAGAGGTTGAAACCTTCCCTAGCCCAGTTGTGCACATAACAGCACACACAGCTGCAGAGGAAACTTCAGTGACTCAGGAGTAAGTTAAAGGACATTTTAAAGTTGCTAATGGTGCTATGAGGAAGTTTCTGCAAATCTCAAGTGCTGTGTAATTTCTGTTCTTCAGTAAAATAGCTAAGTTTAGCACCAGGCAAAAAGGAATATGGAAATTGCTGCCATAATAGGAGTGAAATTTATTTTACATTGGCAGAAAAATCATGAATTATTGCTAGAAATATTACTTGATGATTAAACTCCAAGAAAACACTTGAAAAATGCAGCTTTTAATCAGTGAAAAGTAAATTATCATAAACAATAATGAATAGTAAATATAAATAATAATGTAATACATAATTTGAAAATTTTGATACATGAAAGGTAAACAAATAAAGAAGCAGTTATATCTTGCAGGATTTGATCTCAGATTTCAGAACATCTGGAATTCCCTAGTGCTTTCTCATAGAATATTAATGACATTTCTGTAGAAAAAGGAGGAATTATTCCACTGTCAGAAAACTAGATTCTCAAGCTGAACTCATGTTTTCTTGTGTTTCTCAGATAGCAGTAGGCATCAGCACATAAATTGCAGGGAAGAAATACACAAGGAAAAGTTTCCCCTAGATGAATCTGATAGAGTAGATAAGAAAAAAATTACGAAAGCAATATATATTGGAAATGTTCCCTGAAAGTGTTCAAGGTCAAGTTGGATAGGTCTTTCAGCAACCTGGTCTAGTGGAAAGTGTCCCTGCTTATGGGAGGAGGATTATTGAATTGGATGATCTTTAAGGTCCCTTTCAAGCTAAATCCTTATATCAATCTATGATAATATTGCATATTTCTCTCAGTGAAAATAAATTAAGATCTAGGTCCTGATATAACGTACTATGTTATTATATAGCATTGGCCTTTATACTCTCAGATAAATTAGGTTGTGGGGTTAAAACAGTTTCTTGGTATGTTTTTTTAGTCTCAAATATGCTTCATTTTACAAGCTTAACTTTGTTGTCAAAGTACTTGTAATTGATTTTTTTCCAGAGAATTTTTTTTCCCAGTAGGAGGTTAATATTGAAGCAACACTAACATTTTATTTGTCCCAGATTATTATTAAACTGTTTGCTCCAAACAACCTCTTTTCTCCTTTATTTGTTCGATGGCCGTGCTGAGAGTTGTCTATCCCACAGACCTTTCCCAGTGGACAGTTCAGCTTGCCCTGCCTGTTGTAAAGGTTCCCAGATGAAGAACCCATGTAGCGTCCACAAGACCTTCATGACTATCTGGCCTAGAACAACATAAGACCACTTCTTCTCAGCTTTCCCCACCTTCCTGCTCCAGGAAAGAGAAATTTCAAATTAAAGCCATCTCTGGGGGTCGTGTTCCTCATCTTGCATTACAGGTTACCAAAACCTGAGCTTCCTGGCCTGTGATCCAAGAAAGGCTTGAGAGCATTTGCACTCACATCTCTGTACTCCCATAAACTCTCTGCTGCTTAAAAGATAGTGGATGAAGGTGGTACCCAATCCTCTGGAGTACTGGGCTGCTTACCTTGCATCCCACAAAGCACTACATTTCTGCAGGAGGCCAATACAGGTCACTATGAAGGGCATAAACACTTCTGCCTAGAAAAAAGTAATGAGAGATTGGAAGTCAGAGAGCTTGAAACAGACTGAGAGCTGTTATCCTAGAGACAGCAGCCTTGATCCTTGCAGTATATTTGATGACATTTCGATAAATTTCTCTAGCAGTTCTTCAGAAAAGGTTGGAGATATTTCAGACAATTCTGTAAATACCTTGTAGAGGGCATTGGGTTTTCTGGAAATGCTAGACATAATATTAGTCTTGGAGGTAGTAGGAAACAAAATCCCTATATAATTTTGTGGTGAACAGAATTTTGATTTCCATTTTTCTCCATTGGCTAAGAGAGCACCTGAATCCAGTGGCACTGTTCAGCTAATCATGAAGCAGCCAGCTATTGGCCTCAAGATAATCCACATTAAGTATCTGTTTAGATGGACTAAGATAGAAGTTGTATTCTATTAGAGTATATCACAGTAACATCCTGGCTACATATATTGGCTAAACTACTATTTAATGTACTAGCTGTTAATATTTTTCTTCTAGTGATTCTTCTCTGTGCCAGCTGCTGCAATTCAAAACACACTTGCTAGTGAAGTGGTGAAAAAAATAGTAGAGAATACCCAGGTGCAAGCTGTTCAGGACAGTGAAGGCTGTTTTCAGACCAGATGATGCTTGTAGGCAGATCTGAAGGTGAGTTAACCAAAGGATGGATTAAACCATACCAATAAAAACAGAAGGGAACCAATATTAAGGGCTTTTGTATGGATAAGAGAATTTATCTATGTTTCTTTACTGTGTGCCTAGTAACAGTAGTGGCTAGGAAACCACAATGTTGAGGCCAATATCAGATTTTTTTTTCTGAACTTTAGAAATCCATGTGTTGCAAGAAGTAATTGAGTTATTAATCATCCACCACTGCAGTACATAGGAAAAAATCAGCTCCTACTTGACATCTCTGCATATGAAATGGGATTTAATTGCAATGACTAATATTTCTAGCACTGTTGTGCTGTATCCATGCTTTTGAAGAGGTGCTTGAAGGACTCCAGTGTTAACAACTAAACACGATACACAGGCACCTGTGCTGGATGTTGCTATGGAGGGTGGTTTTAATATTCCTAAAACTTTGTTTGTGTCCCTAATTTGTGTCCCAGACTACACTTCAGTTTGGAATAAAATGATAGGAAAACCTGGTTATTGCCAAGTAAGAATTTTGATGAAAAATCACTGCTGACTGAACAAGCAGGTTTGTTTGAAGTTTGATAGTTTCCAGGGAGGACTGTTGTTCAAGCTGACTTAAGAGTATGTTTGAAGATAAATGTGTTTAATCATGAAAGCCATGGTTCATTATACGCTGCACAACGCTTCTGTCAGCATCTGACTGGAAGCAAAATGGAACAGGTTTAGATTTAAAAGGATCATTGCTAACATGCTGATTTGTTCCTCCCAGTAAAAGGTCAAAGAGGAAAATTAAACATTTTGATACTGACTGAGCTAGTTTTCTTCACTTACAAACCCTAAAAACTGGCTTAACAAATAGTTCTTATTAAAGAGAAGAAGAGAAGCCTGAAGAGGTGAACAAATGAAGTAACTCTCAAGAGTTACTTTTGTAGTAATGTGTAATTAGCATATATTTCTCTCTGTATATTATTGTTCTGTTACTTGGTATGTTCTGTTATATCCCTTCCCCTCACCCCAGATGGTTTGTCCCCTTCCCTTCTCCTCCCTTCCCATTGGCTGGAGCCCCTATAAGAATCATAGGCCAGAAATGGGAAGGGCTCTTCCCTGGTTATCCCTGATCAGCTTGGACCCTCCACGAGGCCCGTTGCCTCTGGAGTGAATAAACTTATATTATATATAACCATGGAGAGCTGCCAGCATTTCCTTGTCCTCCATTTCCCTCAGCCATCCCCCGGGGAGTGCAGGGGCACACTCACCCCTTGGCAAGCCCTGAAGAAGCCTCCTCTTACTGGTGCCCGAGGCCGAACCAATGCCTGGGCTGAAGAAGGAGCGAGGCAGGACAGGGGGAAAGCTACATTACTCTCACAGTTCATCTTGTAACATCACTTGTGTTGCTGGTTTTTTGCTGGTGTCACCCTCCTGCTCTACACTGCCTGTGCCTCCTTCCCTTAAGAACCACCCCTGTTCATCACAGCTTGGCTTCTATCAAGCCTACTCCTTTCACTACCAACAAAACACAGCTTTCCACTGCAAGAATTTCAAATTTTTTCTTCCATTTCTCTTCTGAAAGGCTTCATTCCTTTGCCCTGCAGTGACTGCCGCTGATGATGCTGTCTGATGCCATTGCCCTAGTGCAATGCCCAGCAAGGGATCATTCAACTTAGCTCTTACAGTGCTGTAGGGGGCCATCTGTTGTGCAGGCCATCTGGGTTGCCTTCTAACAAGCACAGCATGTGCAGCATTCATGGGGTTTAGGCCTCTCCATCAATGTTTTTCATTCCACTTCCCTTTCATCCTTCAGATAGCAACAGAGTTCACCTCCTGAGGGCTCTTCTGCCATTTGAGCTCGCTGTTGAGGAGGGGATGGAGATGTGGCGTCTTGCCACTGATTTAGGTCCCCAGCCATCAGGCTTCTGTATACACAGGTCCTGGGAGAACTGGACTGATGGACTTCTTGGCCTGCTCTGATTTCCCTCTCTTTCTCGTATAACAGCCCTCCTATAAGTAGGCAGATGATAGCGAGATCCACCAACAATCCCAAACAAGTTTCAATCAACATATGCCTGTACTGAAAACCAGATGTCACTACACAGAAGTTTCTGCAACCAGCAAGAGGAGAGGAGCAAAGGCTTCTATTTTAAGGGAATATTTAGATGTGCTTTCTCTTTCTTAGAAATGTTCACATGTTGGTTTGAATATTTTAGAAAAATCTTAAGATTGCTGTATTGACCTAGAGCTTTATTGGTCACAGATGTAGAGCAGAGGATGTTTATGGGCCAAAAGAAGGCACACAGGCTATAAAAGAAAAAATCAGTAAAAAAAATGGAGCATTTAGTGCTTAGAGATTTCTTTTACACCAAAGTTCTAAGATTGTCAGTCATTTTTTAGTATCAGTAGCAAGCTATTTCATGTTTGTCTATGCATTATGTGAGTACATTAAAGGAAAAATGGCCTCTTACATAGTAAGTAGTTACACTCCATCTATTTTTTAAGTGTGTCCTTTGTGATTGTTTATAAATACCTGCAAGGTGTTTAGTTGCAAGGTGGGAGAGTAGGGTGAACAGATATATAAAACCAGATAAGAACAAACTGGTAATAAATAAATTATGGTAAAAATCCAAAGGCTTTTCCTAAACATGGTCACAAGTGTAGTTCTGTAGCAGTGAGGAGAGGAATGAAAAATAAACCTACTTTTAGGTGAAATTCAATAATAAATTTTTGGTGCGGATTATATGACATGGTACATTCTGCAGCCTAAATGACTCAGGAGGTCTTCTTAAAGCCTACTACAAATTATTTGAAGTAAAAGTATTCTCTGGAAAATGGTTATTGACCAACTCCATAGTGTGCCATATATAATTTTCATTGATAGTGAGCAATATGTAATTTGTGAACTATCCAGTTGTTTGTGCAGCAGTTTATTAAAAATTGTGTTAAAGAAAATATATTGTTTCAAATTAGGCATAAATATTTCAGTTTTGCAGAGATATGCTACATTTTTTTCTTCTTAGATTATTTTGAAGGGTAAAAAGAAGAGGAAGAAACATTGGTCAAAGCAGTCATTGCCCTTTCATCACTAAAAGTGTTTAGTGCTGAATATTTCTAAGAATGGAGAAAAAAACTGCATATGTATATTGTAGGGTGATAGATAAAGTCACAAAAAGAGAGATAAGCTCTTGATGGTTTCCTGGAAGACCTCAACACTTGGAAAGACATTCCCAGAAACTGATAAGCCACTGTGTGAAACAGGATTAACTGAAGAATGAGGTGATATGGAGATACGTCAGCCTTTCTTCCAAGACATCCTGGAGGCATGAAGCCAGACATTATCTTTGAACCTCTGTCTCATCCTCTGTCTATCCAAAAGCAATAGTCTAACCTCCCAAAATTTTGTTTATTTGTTTGACTGTCACTCATACTTGTCTAGTGGGAAAAAGGATATAAAAAGAGATTGGAACCTAGAGCAAAATTGGAGAGAATGTTCCATATTCGCAGAGGCAACTGACAAATGCCTTTTCTGTCCCTCCACTCCACTTGGAATACCTCGAGGAGATCAATCATTAACTGGTTTTACTTTCTTTTTATACTTAATACTTTGCTTTGCTCTAGGATGGGTGTATCGCTGTTAAGTTTTGTTTTACTGGTAAGTGTGTTCCACTGTTTAGTTTGCTTTACTGTTAAGTTTGTTGTGCAGTTAAGTTTGTTTTGCTATTAAGTTCTCTGGTGTGGATATTTTCTGCTAGTAAGGTACTTTGGTTACTTTACTCTAATACAGAAATTTTTTATATTAATTTGCTTTGCTCCCATGGGTGTATTCTGCCAGTAGGTTGCCTGTGCACTACATATATATATTACATAGCTTCAGTATATTTTTGTACTTGAAACATTATCGAAGACATATTTAACCCTCTTAAATTGTCATAATTTGGTATTAATAAACTTGTTATTTCATGAACTGATCAGAGTTAGTCCATGGTATTGTGGTGCTGATAGTTCTCGATGGCGAAACAACACACAAGGGGCCTTGCTCTTTCTCTTGCTATTTAAGTGAAGTCCCTGAAAACAAATGGACACCAACCCTAAGAAAGGTGTTACCATGTCATGTATCTCAGCTGGAAATGGAATTCATGTGTGGACAACCAAAACCTAAATTTCAGCAGTAAAGACGAAAGGAGAAAAAATGCTGTTTTGCTAAGGCCTGGATAATGTGTGTTCATCATGGCTCATTTCTTGCTCAGAAACTATTAGAAAATAGTACAGCTGCACAACTTTGTGATTATCAGCTTAATTGGGAAAGCATCTTGTTCTTAGTAGTTCGCTCCAGAAGCTAACAGAAAATTGTTAAAGTAATGTGAATCATTTTATGTGGAGTTTATAATTGCAGCACTTTATGAAACTGAGAATTGAAGGATGCAGGTACCTTGGAACTACCTGGAAGCCTGGACAGCAATCATCTTTCTAAGAGATGATAGTGGAAAAGAGAGACAGTGATTCTTGTTACCATCATGTTTTCAGCAGAAGACTTTTATAAATTGAGTTTGTTTCTTTGATTATTTTTGGTTCTGTTTTTTTGTTTTATTTTGAGGATTTTGGGGGGGAGTTGGTGATTTTTTAAAAAATTCTGATTGTGTAAGTGATACTAGAATACTTAAATGCATGTATTGTTTTGAAATCATTGGGGTTTCCTCATTTCTATGCTGGCTACTGAAATGTTTACAGAATGATTAAGGGATGGTTAGTTATGCCATTAAACATTCATAATAGGAGAATGTTTAGACCACTTCATATAGGCACTATGGCTGATACTTTGCACACTAGTATAACTGTTAATACTGAGCAAACTGATAATATAAGAAGACTCTCATGACAGTCAAAAGCCAGACAAGCAGACAAAGATATACTCAAAACAAGACAGATCTTGTTTGGTCATAAGGCTTTCTCTAACAAAACAAACATACAAAAACCCACAAACAAAAAAACCTCCCCCCACACAAAAAAACCCCTGAAAACAATGACAAAATAACCCCACAAGACAGACCTAGAAAGAGTTATAATCAAAGTAAAAAAAATATGAATTCTTAATTTCAGCAGAGAAAAAGATTTCTCCAAGTGTCTGTATATTGATTTTACTCCTAGTGTAACTTTACCATGGGGCTAATTGTGCCACAAACTACAAAATGACCACAAAATTGAACTAAGAGGTCATGGTCTCTTAGTAAGAAGGTAAGGAGGAAGAAAGAATTACTTAACTGCTCTTCCCTAAGACATTAGTGATTCAATGGAGTGTTAGATGGGTTTGTGTTCATGCCTGTGTCCATCTAGATTGGTGTCATGGTTTGACTCTGGCTAAAAGCCGAGAGCCCACATATAGATCTAAAATTTCTCAGAGAAGGGAAAAAAAAACCCAAACAAAACCCCGACTTTTGTGATAAGGATTACAAGCAACTGTTTATTAACTACTTCACACAAGCAAAACAGGCTCTAACTTAGAATGTTAAGAATTTACTACTACTACAACTACAACTACTACTGAAATCAGAGCTTAAGAGTTTAAGGGTGAGCAGTTTGATAGTTGTTACAGACACCTTTCTCCCCCCCACCCCTCCCTTTTAAGATCCTTCACTTTCCCCCAACAGCTCGGGAAGGCAGGTGTGTGGGGGGGTTACAGTCAGAGGTTTTCTTTGCTGCTGTTCAGAAGAGTGAGAGAGTCCCACCCCAGCTTTCCTCGTGGNTTCCCACCCTCCTCTCTCTTAAGCCGCCATGATGTTCTGCCCAGCTTTTTTCTACTCCTTCTTAAATATGTTATCACAGAGGCATTGTTGCCTGACCTTGGCTAGCTTAGAGCAGAGAAAAACTCTAGCAGCTTCTTAAAGAAGCCTCTCTCCTAGCCCCCCCAGCTAATAAAAAACTCTGGCTACTTAAAACCACAACAATTGGCAGTTACCATCAGGGCCTAAACATGATCTTTACCACATACAGTTTTTAAAAATACTCACTGATTTTTCTGGTTCTTTTTGGTTTAATGTCTACAAAAATGTAAAATATTCTGTAAATAACAGTGAAAGAAGGAAGGGAAGGGATATTTCTAATGTTGAATTGCTTCTCTAGCACTCATATAGTTATCTTGCATCTGCATCACCTGCCCTGGACTGACTAAAATATCCAAAGGGTTTTAAATATGATTTTTAATCTCTGTTGCTATATTGTGTAATAAATATGAGAAACATATTTTAATGAGCCTGTGGATCATCTTGTAGGAAATTATTGCCTCCTGTACTGTACAAACAGAAGGCTGCATACCAGGGCTTACATACCAAATGGAGGACACAGGGGAATGACACATCATCTACTACATCTTTATCAGGGGATCAAAATTAGGAGTTTGATGTATAGTCATGAGAGAGTGGCAAACACCTCTGTGGAGGCTAATCAGAAGACAGATCTTAAATGGATGGATAGGTTAACTCTTCTGTTAACTGATAATCATCAGTAGGGGAAGTTCAACTCTTCTAACTTTATCAGCTCTGAAGATATGTAAACAGGATGATACTTGTGTTTTACTTCACAGGGCGTGCAACCCTGCCACAACAAAGCTTTTAAGCAATTCTGTCTGTACTTTGCGGAATTAACCTCCTGGGAACTTTTTGCAACAAAATATCTTGAGATATTTACAAGATAAATTACTTTAGATGGAACTGGATCATGCTCCCACAGTGAAATGGCTGCCTGAAATTGCCCAGTAAGAAATAATAGGGAGTCAGTTTTATGGTGATGAAAACAGCCCCGAGAGAAAGATTGGTGAGGATAAAAGCTCTGCTAGCTTTGACACTCATGAAATGTGAAAAAGATTTACTCACACATCACTGAATCTGCAACTAGTGGGTTGCAGCATGAAAGCAAGAAGTCTGGTAGTGAATGTTGCAATTATTTTTAACAACACTCAGTCATCAGAACAGTGTACTGCTCCTGATTAGATTTGGTTTGGATGCCAACAGAAGAGGCAGATGTGCAGAATCACACTGTGAAATAGAATTAACCCTTTACAGTCATTAAGGTTTATTAAGAAAATTAAGACACTCGCACCCCTCCCTTCAGACTGAAGCTGATGAGGAATGGAGAGGGCTCTGTAGGTAGGACAGAGAGACAACATAAAATAGAAGAAAAATGATCCAAGGTGAAAAATTGCTTAGAGCTGGCATGCATTTGCCATGTGTAGCTCCAGAACTTGTTTAGCATTTTTTTGGGTAGGGAGAAAAGATTGGAAAGATTAGAAGGTAATATTAGCAACGGATTATATCATTTGGCTGGGCTTTGCAAATGACAGCCGTGTGCACAGCGTGAACTGGGGGATTGAAGCAGTGCCCTTAATTCAAAAGAATTAGACCTAGACACAAAAGGTTATGTTGTAGCAAAAGACAAACACGCATTTGCGAACTTCGAGTTGGATAAGGGTGAACAGGCAAAAGCTGTGCCTATTGCAATTACATAACAATAGTATTAACACTACAAAGAAGGTAAACAGCTTAAAGATGGGCTGTGTAACATTGGTTTTACAATAGAGGATGTGATTATATAGATAAATACCACCTGGCAAAGAATCTGTTCTGTAACAATGCTGAGGAAAAAGGTGGGTTAGATGAATGTGAAGCTCTTAGTTTCACCTACAGTCCTTCTGCTGGAACGGTGTTGAAGTGACTGTGGGAAATGCTGGGTATAGTCCAGTAGACAGGACTCAAACCTGTACAGACTAAGGCTGAAAAGCTCAATAACCCAAGGTCAAAACTCTAGGAATGCTACCATTGCCCTACAGCAATACAAGCTGTGGAGGATAGGATTCAGGCTGCAAATAAAATACTTCAATTAAGAAATATGTAAATATTTCCTTATGCAGAAGTTGTCCAAGCTCCTAGTTATGTCAACAGAGATTTGGAATTTAAGTTGGTTACTCATATAGAAGCAACTAACCCTCTTCAGTGAGACATGGATTACTTACAGGTCATGTTTCATGTGTTTCATATGAGTGTCTCCACTACCCAAAGGAGATATAAACTGGGCAGCATATGTTTTCCTACTCATGAATGTTTAATGCCACTGTAGGTCAATGGTTTATTTTGCTGAGCCTCTAGTGGCTGTACCAGCAAAGTACAAATTTCTACTGGGTGCTACATCAATTTGCCAGCCTTTTGTGGAGTTTATTTGGTATCACTGGGGCATCTCAGGTGGCACTAGGTACTCACGTGTAGGAAAATTAATTCTGCCTCTAGCAACTGATCTTGATGTTGGGGAAAGAACTTTGGATAGAATGCAGGCTCTGGTTTACCAAGCCACCTTATTTTAAAATTCAGGTACTTAGTACAACAACAAAATATTTGACCTTTGTATGTCAGCCAATACTGGTATTCTGTTGAAGAGTTATAGGACAGACATTTTTAATACTCTTTGACATCTTAATAAGAATATGTAAATGTTATGTGCAGATTTTAAAACTCTGTGAAGAAAGTCTGTGGTTTAGTCTCACCTTAGATAAACAACTGTGTTATAGAAATGGTCAAGAGTATTTAGTATCTCAGGAGTTGGATGGCTGGAGAGAAAACATCCCCATTCCCAAAATTAAATTAAAAAAAAAATCTAGATTCACCCTTCCTGGTTCAGCCATACCATAAAACACACCAGAGCCCAGTCTGTAAAGGAACATGCAAAACATGTCAGTTACCTCTTTTCACCTCATGTTTTCTCTGCATTTCTCTTTGGTCTAATCCCTAAATATGCATGTGGTTTCTGTTGGAGGGAGGCAGGAGGGAGTCAGTGCAGAGGATGAAAGTGGTGTCTGCAAAGGTGTCCCCAGTGTGGGGTTTGCCCTGGCTGCCCCTGAGGGCCAGCTGCCAGCCTGGCACAGCATGTACATTGGGTGGCATGAAGGGAATGACCATCTACCACCTGTGTCACAGCTCTATCGTCCTCAGCAAAGGGAATGAGCTGACACTGATGCACATTGTACAAAAGCCTGTTAATACCAACTGAGGATTTCTTCTACGTTGTGAATTTGCTCTTGCTGAAGTCACTACAGTACTTAAATGCTACTCTGCTGATGAAAGCAGTGTCGTCAGGATGATTAAGTAATGAGGCAAGTGAAGCTTAACATATTAAAAACATAATTTCATGTGTAATAAAAATGATTTGCATTGCTTAGATAGCATACCTGTAGTTATTTCAATGAAAAATCCAGCTGTTACAAAATAACGGCTTAGAGAATTTGGCACAGTGAAGGAAAGACATTAATTCTTAATTAAACTAAATCTTTTTAATAAAGAGCTAATATTGCTTTGTCAGACTACAGATACAACTTTGTTGCTCGTCTCTTCGCTGCGAGACCCTCCTGGACTGTGACAGAACTTCAATTATAATTTATAAACCACTAGACATTGTGTTTAAATGCAGCAACTATGAAACAATATAAGTAAAAGTACTAGAAAAGAAGTGGTCTGTGAAAAAAAATTAAATAATCGTCGCTGTCTTCATCCAGAAAAAATATTTGAACCCAGACATACGCCTTGCAGATGCAGGTGACTACACAGGAAACAAAGCATTGCAAATAGAGTGGTACAACAGAACCTTGCAGACCTTGATTCCACAGTATAAAATATAACTATTTCCAATCAAACTGATGGGCTACCTGTGTCTGTTCACAGTCTTGCCCGTGTTAGTTTAAAATAGAATCTTTTCATCTCTAAGTCAGGATACAGTGATGTGAATTCACAACTGATCAAAATATCCATGTTTTCCTTTCCAGTGATGACCTAGATCTTTGTATTAGAAGACTGTACTCACAGATAAATGTAATTCAAATGGTTTAATGGAGGAAGAATGACTTTTACAATTTGGTTTATTTACACCTTTTTTTTTTTTTAAAGGTTACACCTTTTTTTTCTGTCTGGGTAAGACAACTGCAGTTTAGATTTAAATTTTTCTTTTCTACTATCAGAATGCCAATCAGACCTTTGCCAATAGGATCTGGCACAGTGAAGAAGCTCAGCTGTACATTTGGTCTTTCTTAACCAAAATATTGTCATTGGAATTACTCAGACCATGTATTTCCTACTAATTTTCTGTTTTTTTTAAGGTGATACTTGCCAGCTATCTAATGTGAGTAACAGCTGGTGTCCTCTGACAATGACATTGGAGCCTACTTTTCTGTTAAACTTCTGCAGAGGTGAGAAAAATGGGTGCAGACAATTTTAAATGCTAGTCGAGATTTTAAACTTTTCTTCTGGCAAAGGCTCACCATGAATCACAAGAATAACCTTATTTTCTTGGTCTGGTAATTCAAAAGCTTATTTTCTTTGCTAGTGGAACTAGTTTGTCCATGTTTCCACTTTGGTTTGTCTTCTCCCAAGAACACTGCAGCCTTATGCTATGACAGTAGAAAATTGACAAGAATAATTGTCTGCTGTACAGTTATTCTATTTAGTTCACCTCTGTTTGTGATAACTGATTATAAAACAAGTAGTACATGGCCCACCCACTCTCTTCTTGGGCCCTATACTGAGATAACTTTTCAATTTATGTAGGTCCTGAGTGCATTTCAATCTGGTACTCAAATTCTGTGTGCTTCAATGGTTGCTAGAAAACACATTTTCTTCTTTATTTATTTGTCAATGTGCTGTCAGGTTATTCTCATACCCACTTTCAGAAAGGGCAAGGTTCATATTCCCAGTAAAAGTGATGGTAGGCAGAAGCCAAGAGAGATTAAAATTTGTTGGTATTTGTATAAGAAGATGCTGCCATAAACAGAAATGAAAATGAGCTCTTCCATGTCTCTACGTAATGCCAAAAGATCGACTTCTTCCATCTTGTTCTCATGATGCAATAAATCAGAGAAAAATGGTCACTTGAAAGCAATTCTTGTTTAAAATTTAGGTCAGAATTTTAAGACTGCTGACATCACTCCCTTAAATGTTTTTGTATTTCTCCTTGCTGAAGTCCACTTTTACATTTTCTATCTAAAGAGTTTTTAGAATGATCTTATAGCCCCTTGGCTCTTTTTACAGATGTAAGAGGATGAGCAGTAATTCTGGTTTTCTGAAACCTGTGTATTGCTCTCTGGTACTTCTTAGTTTATTATAAGCTACACTATTGTTATTCTTTCAACTAAAATATCTTTTCTATACCACGACATATTTTTTGCACTTACTGGGACCACACATGAGTGTGTCATGTCACTTTGCTCGGAGTTTCTTGAGAGGAAATCTGTGTATTTTCAATGTTCTTCTCTCTGGACAAGTGAAATGAACACCTTTTGGCTAATTCCTGTAATTCAGTCTGTAAACCATGTTTAGTTAAAATTTTTATAAATAATGACCAAAATGGGAATGAACTGAATTTGTCAGTTTTAGTGAACTTAGGTAGTTATGAAATATAGTTATCAAAATATGTACTTTACAAGTCTAGAAAGAGCTCTCATAAAAGTTTATCATGGTGGAGCAGCAACTGTCAAGATCATCACATATTTTTTCACACTAGCAAGTATGTTAAAAAACATATTTCTGCAGGTATTATTGCTCATCTGATTTTAAATAGTGTTAAATATTTGCTTCGAAATTGATGGTAAGATGAATTTCATGGAAGTGTATAAAGAATGAGTGCATTTGGCAGCAATCCCTGACTCAGAATTGTGGGCGAACAGTTCTAAGAAACTTAACAAAGGAAAAAACTCAACAACCTGTTATAAAATCTCCATGTTACATCTTATGCCATTGTTTCCCACTATCTGGAGATATGATGCACCATAGACTGAAAATCTGAAGAGGTCTGAAACTGGTTATTTAGTTCTGAGAGCCATATTATCAGCGAAGTTTTTCTAGTATCTACCATGAGTCTTTCTAGCCTGTCTAATATGAACTTTTCAAGCCTGCTACTACTGGAATTATTAGACATGAACATGAAAAGCAAAATATTTCCTTCCTTTTACAGAAACCATTTATAATTTTCTTCTCTGAACTATTCCTACTAGTTAGTGTTTTCCTTATAGTGCACTTTCCAAAGCTAGGCACATCTTTACCAGTGCAGTGCAGAGAGTAAGAACTGCTTCTTGTGTCTCACAGGCCATTTTCTAATATATATACTCTATTTAAGATGTTTTTAACTGCTTGCCAGCTTGTGATCTCCCTTGAGATTCTAATGAAATATTTCTAATTAATTGTTTTATCAAGGCATTTGTAAAATTCAATATCCTTAAACAAATGCCTTGTACTTATTCCAGTTGAATTTTTGTTCTCTTTTTCCAGAGCTCTCCACAGTAGCTCATTTTGTGTTGCAATTCTGTCCCCAAGGCAATCTTTTCTTTCTCAGGCTCTTGTTATCTGCAAATTTAATAGCATGTCCTTTCTGTTCAGTTGCCCAGGTGATAAATGAGGTTATTGAATAGTACAGCATCCAGGACATACCTGACACACATGATTTGGGTTGGAAGAAGGACCTTAAAAACCATTTAGGTCCAACCCCCCTGCCATGGACAGGAACACCTTCCACTAGACCAGCTTGCTCAAAGCCCCATCTAAACTGGTCTTGGGCACTTTCAGGGATGGGGCAGCCACAGCTTCTCTGGGCATCCTTTGCCACTACCTCACCACCCTCACAGTAGAGATTTTCTTCCTTTTTAAACGTACCCTCTTCCTATTTATAGCCATTATTCCCTGTCCTATCACTACATTGCTACTGAATAGTACAACATTTGGATAATTAACAAAAGAGAACTGTTATGGGAATGATGTTTTCTAGCTAATACTATATCCAGCCTATGGTAGTTGTATCAAGTTTTAGAGAAGTGAAGCCTAATCCTTGTTTTCCTTGGGAAATTCTATGTGATACTTGACAAGCACATCAAGCGCATGTGTCAGAATGCCTCTGCCTGTCATGTACTCATGGAAAATACCATGCTGGTTTCAGAGTATTTGTTCATAAAAAATTTGTGTTAGTATATCTTCATTTAAGTGTTTATTAAATTATTTTAGCAGAATATCTGTGATAAACTAAGTGGACCAGTTTATAAGTTTTTAAGGAAAGGTACTGTGTTTGCTTCCTTTATCCTCCACAGCTTCTTGAAAAGAGCAGGCACTTATCTGATGCTGCCTAAACAGGTTCTAAGCTGACATTTATCAAGAACCCTCCATTCATTCTAAGCTGTAGTTACAGACTGGAAAATGAATATGTGAGAACATCACTTGCATTTCATCATATCCTGTCTGCATATAGCTTTTGTCAGGACACAGAGCAGGTACACCTACAGAGATGGTTAGTGGTGTAGAAAAAAATGGGTTCTGCATTCACCTAGTTACTTTTTTTTTTTGCCACGTTCTTTGAGTGGAAACATGCTCTAAGACATGCTGATGTAGGACTTAACAATTCCTTCATAACTCCCTTACTCTTAAAAAAAAAAAAAAGAAAATGAAGGCTAAAGGAAACCGGGTTATATCATGCACTGCAAGGACAATATTGCTTTTCATGTGCCAGCTGGATTCTCTTCTGAATTGGGAAGTCTTTAATGTAATTGCCTGAAATACCCTAATCTAACTGTGGATTCCTTACTGAGATTCTAAGAAGGTAATTAGAAAATAGTTTGATTTTATTTATTTAATATGCTACACTCTCTATTCCCTGTTCCAATAAGATTATGTCCAATTAATATGCAATTGCTTCAAGACTTCCTCAGACAAATGAGTGCACAAGGGAACCTTTTTCAGGCTTGGGGAACCCTTTCTTGTCCCCATTCACCCCTTCTTATCAGAGTGTGGTGAAGTTTTTGTGTTTTGTGTGGGGTTTTTGAGTGTGTTTTTGAGTGGAGTTTTGTCTGGTTGCAGGTTTGTAATGAAGATAAATCAGCTGATGGAAGTAGGTGTGGAAGTTATCAAAGGCATATTTAGATATTTAGAGGATTTTCTGCAGTAATAGCTAGTCATTCTTTTCCCTTTTGGCATTTCTATCTTCAGCTTTGCTTCTGTTCATCTTCTTCATCCTTCCAGAACCTTCTAGGCTTTCTTTTTATATAATTTTCAGCATGGTAAGTTTTTGTTCTGGTTGCCTTAAGGTATGATCTCAAAACCTAACAACAAGTGAAAAACCATGGCAATTTAAACTGAATCAGTCAAAACCAACTGCCAGGTTATGAAGATCTGTGTACTTTGTGGAAAGAATGGTAGTGTTTTTCTCTCACTAGCTTGGGTACCTCCTCTTCTGGAAGGCCTTCTGTTAAAACACTAGGAGTTTGTGGTGTGGTCTAAAATTTGGCTTTGTAAAATTGGTGGCTTTGTAAAATTTCTGATGACCAGACTCCATTGTTAATTTGGGTTCATTTTGAAAAAAATATTTTTACATACTTTTTTCTTGTATTCCACATTTTCCTTTTTTGACATTCTCAAAGTTATAAAGTGATCCTTAAGGTGAGGAACATTGTCTCCAGAAACAACAGGAGTCATTTGCGGATTTAGGTTATCTCTGGAAATAAATTAGAAAAAAGTCAGGAGAGGAATTTCTTTTATATTGAAAGAAGGAGTTTCATTTTCCCAGGTTAAATGCAATTAGGTGACCTTTTGCAGGATGATTGTCTACTAGGTTTGAAAAACAGGTGTAAGGATAGCAGTTGCTCCAAAGCAAAAATATATGAATATATGAAACAATTTGTTCACAGAATATAGGCATTGTCTGTCTTTTCCTTCCCCATCACTGTCCTCATATATAGCAAGCATGAGATTCTCTGGCAATGAAAATATTTCTGATCTTGGCAGATGTGTTATCAAAGGCTTAAAATAGCCAAAACAGTCTGCTCTTCCTCTACAAGACACCTAAATAAGGCTGGAATGCCATCAGCACATCAGCACATCTAAGTCGCAAATTTTCTGCACTGTAATTTTCTTTCTTCTCTCCTTCCAAGAAATTATATTGGAAACATAACCATGTAAATTCACCAAGTTTCATATTTTGTATGTGAAAAGACTTGGCAAAGGGGAAGACAAGATGTTATGAGGAGACTAGTTTTCATTTGGGCGTGCAAACAAACAGCCTGTTTCTGCTGGGTGAATATAGGCATGTGTGGTGGACATTACTAGCATTTGTAAAATTAAGTCTTGGAAAAGCTTAGGAGATTTGTATTCTCTTTCCCATGCTCTTGCAAAACTCTGGGTGAAGCTTTCAGTGTATTTGTAACCAGCTCATGAAGCACAAAATAAAATATATATCAGTTAATGTCAGCGTATCTCCATTTATTAAAAGAAACATCAAAGCTTCATTCATGAGCTTTAAATGCTTTAGCTTCCTAGTGGCATGGAGAGTGGCCCTGAGAAGATGCAGTTTAAGTACAGCCAAAAATATTTTGAAGAGACACATTAAACATTTTTTCTTTGCTTTTGGAAGGAAATTTTACTTTGAGGAAAAAACTTCTTGTTTCATGGGAATTAAATGGATATTTTAGAAAGTTGTGGACCTTAAAGGAACAGTTTCACTACTTCTTAAATATCAAGTTGAAGAAACATATTCTTCCATTGGACTCCATTCTCTTCCTTGTCATTATTATAGTCAATGAACCTAAATAGGTACAAATCCCAGGGAGCATTCAGATGTACCCATCTAGAAATCCCAATTTTTTACAGGCAGTTGAAAATTTACATTCTATCTATTATGATTTGTCAATACTTTTCTTGAAAAGCAGCTTCTAAACAATCCAAAATAGTATTTTATAAATCTTAAAAAAAATTCTCTTCATTAGTGTAACATTCAATGTCTTCTAAAAAAGAATCATCCACTTTCAGTATTACTGTCTAAACGAATTATTTTAAGCAGCAACAACTTTTGAAGCCTTTTGGAAAAGTGCATATTAAAATAAACAAGAAAACACAGTTCCTGACTGAAAGAATTTATATAAGATAATTATGTTTTCAATTTGCAAAACAACCCACCTCCCAAGTTAAGAAGACTTCTTCTATGCATTTACTAATAAACAACTTCCTTGCTTTCGTATTTATAGCTACGTTTTTTGAATCAAGTATTCTGAACTAGTGATGGAGAGCTTATGATCAGTGCATACACCATGAGAACTGCATGAGTACATCCCACTTGAGGTGTAAGAACATCTATAACAGGCCATCAGTCTGAACTGTGGCCAGACGTGTTTCAGTCTTCAGTTTCATTATCATTTTAGTACTGTGATTCAGAACTACATTCAGCCATATCCAGGGGCAGCAGTCTGTAGTTTGCTTTGACAAAATGTTTCACTACTAAGACACCTTATCAGAATCCATTTTGAAATATATTAGGGACAAGAAAGGAATTTGGAGTAGTCAGCATGGATTTACGAAAGGAAATAATTGTTCAATCTGAGAGATTTCTATGATGAACTGACTGACTTGGTTATATGAGGAGAATGGACTCAGAATGTTTTCAGATAACACAAAACCAGGAGTGACTGACAAACCAAATGGTTATGTTGCCATTCCTCAACAGGCTGGAGAAATGGACCAACAGAAATCTCATTAAGTTTAACAAAGGGATATGACAAGTCCTGTCCATGGGGAGGAAGGGGCTGTGTCTCACTGGCTGTAGGGCAACTTTGTAGGAAATGACCTATAGATCTTGGCCAACACCAAGATGAACATGACCCAGCAATGTGCCCTTGAGGCAAAGATGACCATCAGTCTCCTGGGCTGCATTGGGCAGAGCATTGGCAGGAGGTCAAGGGAGGTGATCCTCACCCTCTGTTCAGCTCTGGCGAGATACATCTGGGATGCTGTATTTAGTGCTGGACTCCTCAGTAGGAGAGAGATGTGGAAATACTGGAGTCAGTCCAGAGAGTAAATACGAGGAGAGTCTGAGCGAGTCAGGACTGTGATAAATGCCTGGATTTCTACATTTTAATTTGTCTGTGTTTCTTATTTACCCACATGTTTATTATTACTTTTTAATCCTTCATTGTTAACTTGTGTTGTTATAGTTGGAATTAGCTGAACATCTAGTTTAGACATCCAAGCACTTAGCCTGAGAACAGTCTCCTTATTTAATCTTTCACAAACCTTTCTTACTGAAATGTGAAGAAGTGTAATTATGGGCATAGAAATAAATGAGATATTTTCTCAGTGATCTGGACCTAATTACTGGAGTCAGAAATGTTCTATTTTATTCTGTTTGTATTAAAATATTTTCTGCTTTCCAGTTTAGCATACTTGTTCCAAGATAACAATTTCCATAAGTTGAAATATTGTTTCTGTATGATTTTAATAATTTATAGATTTAAAAAGTAATACATATTTTTAAAATAAGGAAAGAAGAACTATTAAGAAATGTATCTAAAAATTCTTATATTTTTGGTATATTTTCATGGATATTATCTGAGTCTACATCCTTTGAAAACTACACCAATGTAAACTGGAATCTTTGCAAGCACTGTCTTTCCCTTTTTCTTCTCTTGTGATGGAGATGATTACTATAACATCCCATAATAAGTTTAATAACTGAGCTTCCTAGACAACTGCTACAACTATTCTATGTCAGGTTAGTCTTCTTGAAGTAAGTTAATACAAAATCTCTAATTAAAAGAACTTTTATAGAAGACCAAAGGAGAGAAGTATTCAGTGGCTGTGTCCAAGTATTTGCTCAAAACATGTGATTCAGATCCATAGATGATGCATAAAATACATGTGAAAGCTAAGAATGTGTTTTCATTTATGCATGGTTGAGATCTGACACTAAATTATCCAGGAAAGATACCAGGTTATCAGTCTCAGGTTATCTAGCCTTGTTAATATTCCCATAAGAGAATTATTTAATCTGATAACATTTTAAAACACTTAGATGATGTCTAACTTTTAAAAGATAAAGTGACTGCTTCTCTTGTTATTAACTTGTAGCCCAAAAGAACAGTTTGTAACCTGAAAGATTATAGAAATACCCACTTCCAAGTACTGTAAATTTTTGCATAATTCAAACATAAATGCACTATGATGAAAACAATTGAGGTTGCTAAGAAACAGAAATACCATGAAAAGTAAATCACTAGTTTTAACATAATTTTATTCAAGCAATGAAGTTGTATGTGTTCTTGCATCACTATCTCATATGTTCATACTGAAGTCTGAGATTACACCCTGAGAATTTACAATCCAAGTACATATATTCATAATAACAGTGTTCTTTCATGCAAGCATTTCACAGCTTGAAAAAAGACCAAGGTTTCAGTCATAGGAATTCATGTTCTCCATAGATCTCCAGTATATCTCTGATTACACATTGAAATGACAGACACTTTAACTCCAATGAAAATGTTAATAGGTCCCTGTGCCTCATGCCTGAGGAGTAATTGTCAGTTATACAACACTATTTTTCCCCACACAGCGAAAATTTTACTTCCAGTCTGTAACACTGCTATGACATAGAACCATGTTTAGAAGGCCATAAAGGAAGCTAAGGCCTACTGAAAAACAATTAATGAATAAAAAAAATCAGAGAAAAGTTTCTAGATAACATGCACATCTATTAAAAATATTAAACGTCTAGGAGAAGAAAACTGCCGTGGTATTCTCTGCTCATTTATATTTAATCAGAATTTCTGAGCACTAAGCATTGACACAGAAAGCTACAGCTGCACAAAATTTAAGCAAAGACCAGTTCAGATGCTTCTAAATCAAAGGAACTGCAACTGAGCGTGCTTTGGTGCTCTTCTCCAGCTCCTAATAATTGTGGTTTCTGAGCAGCTCACAGTGTTTAATACTCTGTCTCTCACAATGGTGATGTCCTTCAGGAGATGGGAAAATAGTAGGATGTTTAAGTTTTTCTGGTGCTGGTGCAAACGAACGTTCAGGGTGCTTCCCTATTGCACTGAAAGCCCACATCCCTGCCTATGTGCTCAAAGTCTCCATGACGAGCCTGGAAAGCCAAAGCAGAGCCCATAGCAGGGAATGCCCACAGATGAGAGCAGCTAAAGCAGACTGCCTGGGAAGCCAGCTGAGGTTAGCCTGTGGAGAAACACTGAAAACAGGAGGTACTAAATATTACTTCTCTGCAGGGCCGAGATGCCTCATGCAGGGTGGCAGATAAGCGTCACTTGAGACTCTCAATTCTGAATCCTTGGGCAGGGATGGGACCTCCTCTTTCTTTCTAAAGCAAAAGCAGGAACAGTTTCTTCTTTTAAAACTGAAACTTCAGTCTTATGCTGCTGTTCTTATACAGTATTTTAGCACTTGCTCAGAACATGGCATCTTCACATTTCAGCCTCTTGTACCCAAGTGAATTCAGGCCTCTTTTGTCCCTGGAAGCATCCTAGCCTTAAGTTATTCTTGGGTTATGACTTTTTCCACTTCTCTGGATTTTGTACTTGCTGAGCAGCAACAGTTCACAATCGGAGATGGAATAAGTTTCAGTTTCTGCCCTTCTCAGTGGGGTGTGAGGAGCGGAGCTGCAACTGCTTCATGGCTCTGTTCCTACAGAATTAAATGGCAGAAAGAGCAGGCCCTATAATTCTATAAACTGCAATTCACCTACATGATTTTCCAGCTTTGGTTTATTACTAATTACAATCCTTCACAAATACAATTACACATCATTATATTTTAGCGAGGCAGCAGAATTTTCTGTGAGTGACAGGCTACGCTTTTTGTAGTGTGACTGATCACAATGTCTCACACAGCATGGCTGTATGAAGTGCAAAATAAATGGGATATAACAGAGGGAGGAGATAATTTTAGACCTATGACTTGGATGAATATGTTGGGATCTCAGAGCCACTTTGTAGTAAAGGCAGCCTTTAGAGAGCAATTGAGAACAGCTGAGATGGGAGCCTCCCTCACTCCCACATGGGCTCCTACCTTTAGGCAAAAATTTAAATGCCTCAAGTAAGAAGGTTGAATGTTGCCATTTTCACTAAGCTTAGTAGAAAAGGCAAAAAGGCCAAATTATAATGGGCTGATGCCCCAGCAACCTTCCTATGTAGTGTCCTTGCTGTAACAGCAGAGAATCTGGTCCCATAAGATTCCTCCCACTGTTTGCCAAGAGAAAGGTTAGGAATAGATAAGAACAAATATCCTGAGAGAGCAAAATCTTTAGGATTTTGCATTGGATTATTCTTCAAATAATGAAAAGGTACATGGAAAGCCTGAAACTAAATATTTCAAATCTCCATTGTGCTGGTGGAAATTAACCCCTTTGTGAAAAGCGCAACCCAGGATTCACTCCATCATTCCTCTTGCATGTGTATGTTTCAGCTGCAGAACTTACCTCTCCAGCAGCAACTTTTTTAGACACCAGATGTGTTTATGGAATGCTGAATAGCTGCTGCCATTCACAGTCCCAGGGCTGCTGCACTTCATTCAGTAGCTCATTTGAGCTGGAGTGTTTCAACCACCTTCACTTGCAATGGCTGTGGACAAAAGAGCACACAAATCACTTTTTAATTCTGCAGTTTGACATTAATGCAACTCAACCCAAAAATGCATGCATCTTTACTGAGGCTTTAGAAACTTTATGCAGAGTAACACTTCAGGGGAACTTGAGCTAATGCTAAATGTGTTAGTGGGGAACTGCAAGCTATGTGTCCACCCTGGTATGGTCATTTTGGAACCAGAACTAGTCCAAGTTAACTCAGATGATGAGTAGATGATTTTCCCATAGAAAGCCCAATGGGATTTGGGATCCTCATTCACATTGGTCTCCCAAAAGATCTTGCCAATATGGGCTACTTCTGCTATACCGTTTCTGTTGAAGATGCCATAAATCATGTGTTATCATCAAGATTTCCGGTTGCTCTTGTGAAAATTTTTTGAAAGAGACTTGTAGAAATGCAGAGGTTTGTTCAGAACATCTTACTTGAAATGCTGCAACACCAATTTATAGCAGCAATTTTAGTAAATATTCTTGTTTTGAGGATAGCAAGGCTACAGCAAACGTAATCAGCATAGGAAAAGCATGCATAGGTAAGAAATCAAAAGTAACACTTCCCATCTACTTTTGAAATGAGTAAAAAGTATGTAATATTTTCATTTGACTTTGCAATATTACACTTGAGGCTTCCATTGTGTCATAAGCCTGTAGCTATAATAAACTTAATTCTAGATTTTATGAGAGAGATACATATGTAAAAGACTATATTTCAAAATACAGTATTATTTAGATTATTTGATGCTAAAAGAATTAACTAGAACTGGTGATCATTGAGTTAATGCAAGTAAAAGAAAGTCTGTGTTATCCTTTCCTTTCTCAGTTAACATTAAGTGGTATGTTATACATACGACCTTACAAAAAAGCATTAAGATTGAATTTTGGACATTACTAAAAAGCAGAAATATCAGGAACTTTTCAGAGAAGTTTGAAATATGTTTTGGTCTTTTTCTAATTCAAGGGCTTGTTGGAATGCTTCAAAATTAAGAAAAATGTAAATTAATAAAAAATTTCTAATATATGTTTTTGTTTTTTCTTTTAATCAAGGTGTTAGCAACCAGACGAAACAAGCACATAAAGCTACTATAAGTAGGAGACTAGACTAGACGACCTTCAGAGATTCATTTCAACCAACATTTCTATGAGTAAATCAAATTGTATTTTACCAACCTTCAATACATCAGATAATTTTGACTTTGATCTCATTAAAGCAAGAATTCTTGCCTCAGTGTTGAGCCAGCCTGGGACTTCATTATCCTTGATTCAACTTCGTGCTCTGTTAGAGACTTCCTATGAGAAACTTTCTGGCATTTGGAAAGTCCTTTAGCTCATGTCAGAGTGTGTCTGTAGAAACACGTAAAGACATGCTTCTAGATGTGAATCCTCCTTAGTCCAGAAGCCTACAACAGCATTGTCCCTGCACTGAGCTCAAGATAAAGCAGAGTTATCCCTCTCCTTTATTATGACCATGACACTTCTGGAATAGCACAGAGGAAGCATATCAGCATGGACTGATCTGATTTTTAGTCAAACATACTTATACAAGCTGCTCTTCACATTTATTACAGAAGGATTTCATGGATGTACTAACCTCGTCCTTGTATTTGGTGACAAAAATAGGGTTTTTCTTAAGAGGTAGATATGTCCTAGCACAAAGGTTTTTCAAAAGCTCCCTGAATGCTGGTATACAAGATATTTGAATGGAATCACAGAATCATAGAATGGGTTGTGTTGGAAGGGACTCCACTGCCATGGGCAGGGACACAGTAGACCAGGTTACACAGAGCCCCATCCAACCTGGCATTGAAGACTGCTTTAATGGAGATTAAAGGAAGATAGAAGAGAAAAAAACCTCAATCAACTATTACAAGGGATGGATGCTTTACAATCAGTGCTTTCATTATTCTTGACTGTTTTTTTTAAAACAGTAAATTTTCATTGAAAAAGGATTGCCCTTAAAAATTTTATTCGTATGTTGAATAATGCTATGTTAGAAGAACCACACTCTGACATACCAAATGCATGTTGTATCTGCATGAAACTTTTACATATTGTACAATAGTCACACAGATATGAAATTAGCATATTGTGGGTTGTGGATGGACAAAACAGAAACATTAAAATGGCTGCAAAAGTGTGCTTTGCAAAGAGAATCCTATTTGCGGTTTGCCACAGCTACACATAGCAGGTTTTAGCAATTAGGACTGAAGTGTTTCTGGTCATACTTAAGAAATCTCAGCTTTGATAAACATATTCAGGTTTTCAAGGTAAGTCTCTTATAAAACAAGAGAAGAGGAAAAAAATTACCATGGCAAATCATAATTTACATATGCGAAATATATGTAAATCAGAAAAATTATTTTAACCTCACAAAATAGTCATGAGTGTCTACCAATTTAAGTCAGAAAAGGCTGAGCAATGGAAAGATTGGTATATAACTGTTAACAAAAGATTTTCAAGAATGTGATCATTTCTTCATCACCTAGAAACTTTAAACTGAGATTAAATGTATTTGAAGACATGCTTAATTTAAGCATGAACTGCTAAGGTGGGTGCATAAATTATTGAGTGAAATAGTGTGTCATAATTTACCTAGAAGATCAAATTAAATTTCCATGAATTATGGCTTTGAAAAATACATGAAATGACACAGCTGACACTAATAAGAAAAAGTGATACAAAAGCACTGGAGTCCATGAAACTTCGGCAGCTCTAGGAGTTAATTCAAAAGTTTTCAGTAGAAAATAAGGACTTGGAAGGTTATGTTACTGACATGTAAACCTTTGTAGGCTCATGTTACACCTCAATTCCTAATTACTTAAATGACTGTCTTAATTTCTGATTTGTAATACAGAGAAATAAGTCCATTCTTATAGAAAACAAGACTTGCCATTTGTCATTTTAGACAGATTAAATATTGTTGAGAAGAGGAATTAAGAAAAAAAACAAACCAAACCCCAAAACATACAATCAAAACCCAGTTAATAACTATAACCCTGATTGAAAAATACTGTTTCAAATCTATTGAGTGAGTTTGAAAAAATTGGCAATATAGGAATACTTTTAATTTGTTCTCTGTGTTGCAATAGGATTAGTAATAATCAGTATCATGGGACAGATATATATTATTGGTATAAATAACACTTACTGCATTGAGGTGGTTCAGGACTTCACCATTCCTTGCAATTACATTAAACAGCAACATTTATTTAGGCTTGTCAATATTGAAGAAAGAAAAGAAAAGTATTTTTGTGACCCATTGTTAGACTACCACTCTCAGGTATGTATTAATTATTGTTTGTATGTTCTGAGACTGGTGAGGAGGACCATTTGTAGAAAGTCACATTGACTTTTCTTTTAAGAATCTTGATAATGATTCTAAGCTTTCTTGCCATGAATGTGCTTTTCTTGGTAATTTTCCTCATGTCAGATGTTAATAACACATGAAAGAAAACATCTGTCTGTCTGTCTGTCTGTCTATCTATCTATCTACCTACCTATCTGTATTTGTCTATTTTATTTCCAGAGCACTTAAAAAAGGACGGAAACACATAAATGATATTAAAATAATTGCACGCACCATCAGATTGGACAACTGTCTGTTTAATCTGTGTTTGCAACTTGTTTTTTCAAGTGACTCTACGAACACTCTTAAGCTGAGTCACTTCAGTGCTGTAGTTACACACACATCAAGGCACCAAATTTGTAATAAGGCAACACGCACAGACATTATAAAACAGGAAACATGCTCCCTGGCACAGAGCAGAGCATAGAGTCGGGACTGGCCCCAGAGAAAGTGAGCACTTCTCAGAACTACAGTTGGAAAGCGGATGGAGATGGGGACAGAGACAAGTCTGTGGCTTAACCCCACTGCANTTTTGGTAGGGGTTTTTGATTGTTTATTTGTTTGGGGTTTTTTGTTTGGTGCTTTTTTTACTTTTTAATAAAAAACAAAAGAAAGCCTAATATAGCTAAGTATCTTCAATTTTTTTTTTTTGCAATATGGGAGAATTTGGATCTGGTGAATGATTCAGACTAGTGGTTTGAACATAGATTTTGTTTCTATAGCAAATAAACATGAGATTATTGACTCTTATAAAGATGTGACATCAGTATGTCTTGATATTCTTTCTCATTTGCTTTCTCTCTCTCTCTCTTTTGTTCTCTTATTTTGACCAGAATTTTCATCCAGGATGTAATAAACCTTCTCTCTGGAGAAAATTATAAATTTCAGGGAAACAATTTAGTTTCATTAAAGAAGAAGTTTTCTTCAGGTCTAGTTGGCATTGTTAAATATCTTCTAAGTGTAACTTCTAGAAAAAATTAATAATCTAGTTTTAGACAAATACAATAGAAGGATTCATCTCTTCATGCTCCTGTCTCACTCACTGATTGGTATCTTCAACTGCTTCTGTTAAAGTCACTGATNAGAAGGCAGATACTTTGTTCAAGTGTACCTTAAAAATTATTTAGATCATAATCTCTTTGTAGAAATGTACAGACCTGTGCTCTGCCAAGAGCCTGTCCTGCAGATGGTTATTAAACATTGTATGCGTAGGGACACACAATTCAAGATTTTATAATTAGTTTTAACTGTCAAAATATGGAATTAGGTTTGGTGTGGTTTTTGTTGTGGTTTTGGTAGGGGTTTTTGATTGTTTATTTGTTTGGGTTTTTTTTGTTTGGTGCTTTTTTTACTTTTTAATAAAAAACAAAGGAAAGCCTAATATAGCTAAGTATCTTCAATATTTTTTTTTTGCAATATGGGAGAATTTGGATCTGGTGAATGATTCAGACTAGTGGTTTGAACAAAGATTTTGTTTCTATAGCAAATAAACATGAGATTATTGACTCTTATAAAGATGTGACATCAGTATGTCTTGATATTCTTTCTCATTTGCTTTCTCTCTCTCTCTCTTTTGTTCTCTTATTTTGACCAGAATTTTCATCCAGGATGTAATAAACCTTCTCTGAGGAGAAAATTATAAATTTCAGGGAAACAATTTAGTTTCATTAAAGAAGAAGTTTTCTTCAGGTCTAGTTGGCATTGTTAAATATCTTCTAAGTGTAACTTCTAGAAAAAATTAATAATCTAGTTTTAGACAAATACAATAGAAGGATTCATCTCTTCATGCTCCTGTCTCACTCACTGATTGGTATCTTCAACTGCTTCTGTTAAAGTCACTGATTGCACTGAGAATTACTGAACAAAAACTTTCCTTTGTTGAGGCAATTTTATTTTCAAATCATATATCACAAAATACATGTTTTAAGAGCTCTTCACAACATCAAGAAGTAATACTTTGCCGTTATCAAACTAAGGTTTTTTGATGCT
>WEIV01016512.1:5545-21225 GCA_013390005.1 Calyptomena viridis | reverse complement strand
ACTTCCACAAGTCATCATGATAGTAAGGTAAGATTGCAAGGTTGCAAGGCCTTTTTTATCATCAAATGTGTTTCTTTATCTACCTTTCCAGGTTGCCTTGAAGATCAATTTTCTACCTACCTCCCTATTTGTGTCTTCATATCTNAGTTTATTGTTTTACAATGTAGAACTGTAAGGGCTATAAAACAGCCTATCTGGTTTTCTCCCTTAAAAGAATGAAATTACTTTGCCCACTGAGATGCTTATCCCTTCTCCCTCACCAAACCATGGCTTTCTTATTGTTTAACTTTGCAGAATTCCACTCTGGACATATGACTATCATTCTTAGTAAGGAAAATCCACATGGCATTACATTTGGTAAGGGAAACAGAGTGAGTATATTTTTAGGCACTGCTTGTTTATAACCTAATTTTCTCTCATTGGTGTACAAAGGTGACCTTGCTTTCAGCACCTGATGTTATGAGTGAAATTCTTTTCAAATCTCTTCTGTTAATGTGTTCCTGCTCTGAAACAAATGCAAGATAACATTAATATTCTTCCCACAAAATACCTGCTAATTTGCTTAGAGTGAAGATAGAAAGCATTTCATTACATATCACAAACTTCATTTATGTGGAATGAGTCACCAGGCTTTCTGAAAAGCCAAATGACTACCTAATCTCTAATGCTGCCTTCAGCTAAAACATCAATCCTCCCTGGTTCTACTCATCTTTTATCAGCTATTCAGTTTCTAACATTTTCCATTCTGTTACAAAATTGTCCTGTTCATATGTCAAAACAGTTTTGATTTATGCTTTTTTAATATTAAAGCATCAGAAAAAAGGCCCACAGAAGTATACTATTTTTTTATTACAGAAAATTGAATCAGTGTAACATAAAATGATTAACTGTTTTACACAATTTTTGACATAATTAACTTATAAAAGTCATACTGCTGATAATAAACTCCAGGATACTAATCATTTGTATTATTTTCTGAATTGTTTTCTTTTGCAGATCACTTGCTGGAAGATGTATATGATGTATGCATATATATACACAACATATGGTAGAAGATATACACAAAACACAAGTGATCTATAAGCTCTAATTTATCTCATAAATTAATAGAAGCTACTATCTCTAAGTTTTTGTACAACTGAAAAGAGGTGCATAAAACTGCAAATGGAAGCCCTAAAACCTATGAGAGATTACTCTAGAACTGGTCAAACTGATCCTTAACAACAATATTTTGGCAAGTAGGTTACTTAATGAACAAAGAAATGCATGGGGACTTGAAATTAATGGTGTATTTTGATTCAAGCTCCCTGCATAGCTTCTCCTGGAAAGTAGCCACCTGGAAGTGAGGAACACAAAGTTCCCTCTGAAATCATGAATTATTCCATCTTTCATGGAACAAGCTCAGGGCCAGATCGTTCATCCAACGTGTGTAAAACAGATTCTGTTCTGCTGCTTCCCAAAAGGACTTTAAGTCATACTGATAAATTTTCAAGACTGAGTCCTATTGGCTTAGTCAGACATGAAAGGAAAAGGAAAAGGAAAGGATTTGGAACCCATATCTCCTGTACAGAAGGATATAAAATGACAAAATTAAAAAAATGGTTGCGGTTGGAAGGGACTCCTCAAGATTATCGGGCTATTATTTTTGGATTAGTAAGTAGGTTAAGTTTTCGTATGGATTGGCTGTGAATATCTTACTACCCAATGTATTAGAAAATGGTGATGGGAAAGCTCCCACACAGGAGATCAAGTTTGGTTTCCCCTAAGCAGAAAAGTGTCCTCCAAATCTAGTTCCTAGTCCACTGACCTATGCAGAGAAAGAACCATCATCTTCCACTTGATCCATATGGGTTTTTCTTCTCATTTTAACTAGCTCAAAAAAATAAAAGCAAGTACCTTTCATGAGAATTAAATATTGCTGTTTGTTCTTACATGGATCACATATTTATTTCAGTAAAGATAAACAATATAAACATAACAATAAAGTGCTTGTTTATGTTAGATGTAAACTATTACAGCAATTTGTCAACTATTTCAATATTTTACAGTGTGTATCACACTTCATTTTATGACTGGCAGTGAATATCCAATGAGTTATTAGGCCATATGACTTTCCCGTAGCTTCTTGTAAGAAGGATCAGACATATATTTACTAAAAAATATGACACCAGAATGGGCATGTTGCCATCTTTTAGCTAAATCTTCTCTAACAAATGGAGACCATCAAAGACACTGCTAGTGTAAACTTGGATTTTAGGTTGTCTTTTTGGATAACTTAGCTACCCTCATACCATGCACGAAGGTGAGGAGACAAGTATTGGGAAGGGGCAATCTGGGGAGCTATCTCCCCTCTTATAGTTGTCAGACTGTAAGTAGACCATGGGAGACAACTGTTACTTCGAGTTACAGCACAAGTGCAGACACTCTTGGGCTGTTAATTTATGCTGGATAATTAGAGTAGGGTGATAATGAGAGTATATTGGAACTCTTGCCAATCATTTTGTCGAAGGCAAGGAAGATACTTTCCTATGGCAACAAACAAGCAGCAGTAAGATAGGGAAGCTGCCTATTTTGCCCATTTTTGAGTTTGTTGCTAACAGAGTTGGGAATTGCAGAAGTCACCAACCAAAATCCATTCTCCACTCTCCACTCCTCTGCTGTATTCCAGCTGCACTCTTGTTGTCTCCCTCTTGGGATGGGACTTCAGAACTTTACTGTTTCAAGGGTCCTTCTACTATTCAGTTACCTAGTTGACATAGAAACAGTCATTTTTCACCAAGTACATTTTTGTCAAGTCACAGATTTTTTACTTTTGTAAGTCATCAACTCTTATTTCATAAAGCACAAAAGAGATTGCAGTTTGCTGGAATATATGCAACGATGTTGCTATAACAAGTCGTTATAACAAGACCAAAACTTTAATTTTCTCATCTGTCTGGCACCCAGAATGACTAATGTAAACAATGCCTATTGCTTCTATAAAACCTGGCTTGAACTACAGATTGGCTGTATGACTTGTTTACCATACAACTGATTGACCAATTTTGTAATTTCCTTCTTGAAGGTTAACAATGCAATAAAAATTTATATAAGATCTATAGTTCTAGATGTAATCAAACCATTAGGGTAACCAAATCACTACACTGTCCAGAATATTATTACTATTTGTATAATAAAATTATTTGAGTAAGGCTTAATGCTCAGCACAGAGAAAATCCTTTAGCAAGGAAGTTTCTGTCTCTTACTGAGAATCTCATCCCAGTATGAAGAGTTTGATGGTGAAATAATATTAAAGATGAAGAAAAGACTGGTACATAATATTTAACCAAGATTTCAGATTATATATTCTGTTACAGAAATAATAAGTGATAGATTAACTAATATTTTGCATTTGTATTCTTCCTGTGCAATTACAGGAATGACAAGAATTTTCTCATGAAAAATTCACTGAAAAAACCTCATAGTCAGGTAAATCTGGAGAATTGTCAAGTTAATTTGTAATTATTTTTATGGTTTCAATATTAAAAAAAATCTATTTAAAAAAGAAGTTTTCAGTTTTTCATTTCTAGAAAACATCTAGGACAAAAAGGAATAAAACGTTGAAAGAATAATTTTTTTCATTGTCAGAAAAGAAGGCTTGGAATAGCCCTAAACTGAAAAAAAGCAGCAAGCATAAAGATGTCCATAGACATGTATATATGAATATATGCATATACATATATATATGTGAATTTGATTCATGATCAGAGCATATACATTCAGCAGTCCGGTGGATCTGAGAATATAATTTTTATATAAGATGTTTCTATTGCTACATGTAATACAAAATCTGTAGTTGTGAGTTTAAAACTTGATGCATCACACTAAATTGTATCCCTTGATATATCCCACTAAATTTTATCCCTAGAGGTCACTGTCATTCTACATGAATCTACATCCTAACCGCATTACTGGACAATAAAAACATCAGCCTTAGAAATGGAATGTATGAAAATAATTTCTAGATAATTGGGCACAGTGGTAGTTCTACTACACAGGGTACTACTTACAGTGCACGCTGCTTCCAAATTACTTTATCACTCTTCAGTTTTAGATAAGAATTTATATATTGATAGGCAATTAAGGAATTAAATTTCATCGCAAACCACCACGTTTGGAAAAAATTGGATTTCACGAGAGGGAATTGTTATTATCCATATACATAATGCTTAAATTTTAGAGATAAGATAGTAAAACCTTTTTTCCCGGTGTTCAGAATTCAAAGCACAAGAATTTTTAATTCCAAAGAGATATTCCTTTCTATATGATGCACAAATATGAACAACATTGAATTTTTTTGTCTTTCATTAATCTGGGCCATTGTGCACTTCATAGAATATTTCCTTCCTCCTAACAGAATAAATTGCATACCTATTATCTCTGGTCATCCTCATATCTGTACTTTTCCAATTCTGCCTTGTCAAAAGGCTCATGAATTAGAGTCACTTTTGATAACACCTTATTTTGGTCAGTGCTTCAGCCAGCCTGTTTTTTTTTTAAGCACTGAGCATTGGAAATGCTTTAGTAAGGTTTAGAGACAATATAAGCAAAAAATAGAATGTAGTGGTTAAAAACATGTATCATTAACTTTCCTATTTTATCATTAACTTTTGGACACAGAAAAGCAGTATTAATGAGGTGTGTATGAGATCTTGCATGTTACATGAGCTAGGATTATTTCCTGTTCTTCATGAACAGCACTAATTTTAGATAAAAATAAATCTACAACTATTTCACCGTATGTTCAAGATTTTACGTCAGAAACTGGAATATTTTGATTCTGAAATGTACTTTTCAGTGAGTGGTCCACAAACTCAGCTGCTGAAGTATCAGAGAAGGCCATCATCCTTGCTGAATATTTTGCCCAGCTATACGTCATTAAATTCACAGAGCTAGTGCTTGACTGGTGACTGATAGCTTTAGTAGAGAGTGGGGAAATACCATGTAACAAAAGAACAGCAAATCATGTCTTTCCTATCCTGATATTTTTAGATGAGTTTTTCATCCTTCAGAGGAGAATATGACTGTATTACTAAAGTCTACAATATTAAGTAATTTTGCAGAATTAGCAGAATTACCTAGTATGTTCTAACATCAAGTTTTACTTACTGAATTGGAAATGCTTGCTGATGAATTTGCAGCAATTTCTTGAAGTTGAGACACTTCCCAGTCTGTATATGCAGTAGCAGAGGGATGAGGAATGCATGCTAAATATGCTTCACAGACTAATGGAGTATGTTATATGAGCACTTGCTAAAAGTGACAGAAGAGTAAAAGAGTGAATTGGCAAATTTTAACTTTCTTAGCTTTTAAAGAAAATGTAGACACTTCTTCATTTCTTATTGTTAATAGCCTATAAGAACACCTTGAGTGAGAAAATGCTTTTCCAAGACCATTAGCATTTAGAGAGTCTTTATTGATGATCTGAAGAAGTACAACTGGTATATTACCCTCTAAAAGTCTTGCTGCTGGTTGCTACTTTTAAACTAATGTATTGATAATCAAGAAGATAAAGTGTGTTTTGATTTAAAGACCATAGTCTTTCTATTGTGTCAGTCAACTGCATTAAGATCATTTTGTTTTCAATTATCATCTTTCATTGAGCACCATTATCACCCATCAGCCCCTGAAGAAATATCACATTGTCCATCTTCCCAGACAAGTACTATAATTACTCAATAACTGCAATATTGATTCTGGAAAACCTGAGTCTTGCTGGCTGGCATACCAAGTTGCTTACTAACTCAGAACTGCAGAAGTCAGGTAGAGTTTTTTCTAATGTGGTTCCAAGCAAGAAGTCACTCAAATTAAATTTAAAGTTTTCTCTCCTTATTTGATTCCTAGAGTTGCTATGATTTAATCAGATTTAAAACCACATATGAACTGAAAGCCTACAGTTTTGTAAAACTTTGCTGGAGGCTTGCAAAGGCATATCAGAGGTTGCACGGCCTTTTAAAAACACATCTACTATGTATTATGATGACATCATATTGTGAAATATCAAATCCATGAAGAAGCATCCCAGAGCAAAACATCAGACAGCCATGCCCATAGGCAGTGCTTTCAGCTTCTCATCTACAAAGCTGTTCTCTCACTCTTGCCTCACAGAACTTTCTCATCTTTGCAATGCTTCCAATAACAAGCTAGCAGCACAAATCACATCACTAAAATGGAAAACGATTTATTCAGCATTTGCACATGGTAGGACATAGAACACATTTTTGAAAAGTCTCATCGAGGAACTCATACACTTTTGCCAAATTCTCAAGTAAATTAAAATATCACTAACAAAGAATGTCTATGAATCTGACTTTGTTGATTTACTGCAACTGGGAGAGTGCAATGCATGCAAGACAGACTTGGAGACTGGAAATGTCTCCAGCAAATTCATGACAGAGGGTGTTTAATACCTGTCCCATGGTATTTAGAAGTTGCCATTTAGAAGGAACCATCACAGAAGCTCCATAAGTATGCTGCCTACTAGAAGTATGTTGTAGTGTCACTTGGACGTATTGAAAGATGGGACCATTTTGGCCACAGCTCCTTGTCTATGTAATGAAGCCTGAGACCCCTTCTGACTGGCTATACTTTATTGAAATCTAGTAGACATAGCCATATTTTACTTCATATTTTTTGTTCTCAGTGTGTATTACGTAATAGTTACCAACAAGGAAATAGAATTGCACTTGTACTCTCCCCCTCAATTTGTTTGAATCCTACTGATGATTTTCAAAGGTTTCTCTGGACCTGTATGACTGTATGCTCTGCAGATTTTGCTATTTCTCTAGGTTATGAACAACTGTATGAAATTACTTCAGGCCTAATGTGGAGTCTTTAAAAATATTAGTATTATTTAATTTTGATGAATATTTGTCCTTTTGCCATCTTTGTTTTTTCAAATGCTTTTAGCTCTTAGATTTAGAAGATTTGAGCTTCATTAATTTTGTAGAGTAGAAAAAAGGTTTAAGATAGGCACATAGAGTTATATAGAAAATTACCTAAAACCTGATTCCGTAAATAACTTTTACACAACTCTAATAATGTTATGAAAAACCAATACATAAATATATGCCATTCTTAAGGGAATTTTATACAAGTAAGCAAAATCTTACAAGTAGCTAACAGCCATGTCCTCAGTGCTTCCGATTGCATCTTGGAAATTACCCAATATTTTCTAATGTTGTGGTTGTCACGTCATACATATTAGAAATCTAGACATTAGAAAGAAGCCAATTTCTATCGTTAGAAAAAAGTTACATCCATAAAAATCAGATTTAAATTCATCTTTTTAGATCACTGAAATAGATTGTAGAACATTTAAATTATCAATAGTGAAGAAATAATTTATAATAGCTGAAAATAAAGAACAAAGGCTGAATTTCTTGTTAATTTCAAAAGGTTTTCATAAGGAAAGTTGTCTTCACAGAATAGTTATCACTAAGAGATCTCTACATTGAAGGAAACAAGCAGGCTGGCACTAGTAATTTACTTTGCATTCAGATGATCAGGCATAGGAGAAACAGAACAGGAGCAGATAAAGTTATGCATCAGCTCTTTATATACTTTGAGCCCAGCAAGTTCCACACTGCAGAAGAGATGAGGTGACAGGCATCATGCCTGGAGTACAGATTTGGACCAGCCTAAGCCCGGGCTTTTTCACTGACTTGTTTGCTCTACAATGGCAACAACCTCCACTCCTTATTGGATATGGAAGGGAATGTAGTAACTAAAGATGAGGAAAAGTCAGAAGTACTTAAAGCCTTCTTTGCCTCCATTTTCAATAGTAAGGTGGATGGTCTATAGGACAACTGGGCTTCTGAACTGTTGGATGGGGTCAGAGTGCTGGAGAGTGATCAGGCAGAAAGGAACTTGAGAGTACTGGTAGACAGAAAACTTAATATGAGCCAGCAGTGTGCCCAGGTGGCCAAAAAGGCCAATGGCATTCTGGCCTGCATCAGGAATAGTGTGGCCAGCAGGACTAGGGAAGTTATCCTTCCCCTGTACTCGGCACTGGTGAGGCCACACCTTGAGTACTGTGTCCAGTTCTGTGCTCCTCAGTTTAGGAAAGATGTCGAGATGCTTGGTGTCCAGAGAAGAGCGACAAGGATGGTGAAGGGGCTGGAGCACAAGCCCTGTGGGGAGAGGTGGAGATAGCTGGGGTTGTTTAGCCTGGAGAAGAGGAGGCTCGGGGGAGACCTTATTGCTCTCTGCAACTCCCTGAAAGGGGGTCGTAGTCTGGTGGGGGTTGGTCTCTTTTCCCAGGCAACCAGTGACAGAACAAGAGGACAGTCACAAGCCCCATCAGGGGACGTTTAGGCTCAATGTTAGGAAAAAATTCTTCACTGAAAGGGTGATTCACCTTTGGAATGGGCTGCCTAGGGAGGTGGTGGAGTTACTGTGCCTAGAAGTATTTAACAGAAGACTTGATGAGGCACTTGGTGCCATGGTTTAGATGAAGGGTTGCTGTCGGGTTATAGGTTGGACTTGGTGATCTCAAAGGTCTTTTCCAACCTTGGTAATTCTATGATTCTATGAAATTTCTATGTTTCAAAATACTCCAGCTCATGATCTTGACAAGCTCTCTTCTAGAAAAGTCAGACCTTCCTCTGCTCTCAGTATTAACTCAATGGTGAGGCACAGCCAAGAACCAGGATAAAAAATTACTCCCTACTTCCTCTTTCTATGTTACCACTTCCCGGCTGAGACTGAGCTGTACTGATTTCCTTTGCTGCCCTGGAATGTAGCAGCTATTAAATCCATCTCCCACCTGAGTCAAATGTCTCTCCATGTGGATGTCCACCTGGGGATGGGGAGAGAAAGGCTAATATCAGGTTATGTCTTTACTCTTGGCTGAGATGTAATTCAGGGTACTTTTCCCGAAGGAGAGTGTAGGTTCACCATGAGCTCCCTCTTCAATGCTTAGCTCACAGTAGCTAACAGTCTAGAGCTCTTCTCCACTGTAAAACCAAAGCAAAGAGCTTAGTTTTGTTGGGGGGGCGTGTTTGGTTGTAGTTTGTTTTTTTTATTTTTTCCCCATTTTAACCCAAGAATAGGTGCTGTTAGTTTCTGCTTTCTAATGGGAGAAACAGCATGATTTCTGTTCTCTGCTCTTTTTCACCAATAGCATGAATTTAAGCACAACAATAGTAAGCTGCTCAGATGTAAAGTGACCTGTTAGCATGTATATATTAGTTCCTTCCACATTCATCCAAAAACAGTAGCTCAAAAGAAGCTATCTTTTCAGATCAGGAACTGAGTCTGAGCAATGATTAGAAGTAGCAGTGCAAAAGACAAGTGAAATCCTTGCTTTTGTACTGATGAGATGCATCCTAAGTATACTCTAGTTTAGTTGAAATAGCAGTGGACTCATGTGATCCTACCCCAAGACCCTATCGTGTAATACGGATGTAGGCAGAGAAATAAACTCAGCAATATTAATGACCAATTCTATTAAACCATCTGCTGTTTCTTCAATTATTTTTTCATTTCTTTATTGCTTTTCTGTGCATTCAGTACTTAGTAAGGCAGTGTGTGACAGTGTACAACTCCTTAGAGGTTTAACATATCAAAAAATTTTGAGTAGTTTACCGAATATTCATATCATCAACAAATCAGTAAGATGTATTACTCCAGCTGAATTTCTGCTGGAACTCTGAAGGCAGTCTAGGTCCTAGCAGCAGCTGAGCAATTCTTCACAGCAAAAGCTAGACAAGATTGTCACTGATGAAAAGTGATGATCATAACTTTTGCAGGAGCCAATGAAGTCTGACTCCCAAGAGCCTGAACTCAATAAATCCTGAAGCATGTTGGCAGCCACCAGTCAGGTGTGAATCTGCAAGCTCTAGCTCACAGGTTCCACTGAGTGCAAAAGTCATCAAGATGAAGATGTGTCCTTGTCTCACAAGTGAAATCTCTAGAGCTCAGGAGAAGCTTCACAGTGGTAGCTGGAATCCCCTTGCTTCCACAGATGATGGCTCCTAGTTCCCACTGTATTCTAGTTCAATAGGAGCTGGGAGGAAAAATACTTCAACCTGAGAATGAATGAGTCTCAGCTCCTGCTGAGCTGAGAACCTTATAAACATTGTTCTTTTCCTTACCATTCAGGTAATATTAGAATTCTGTACTATGCTTATAGGTGACTCAAACTCCTGCTGAACGCAAAAGAAATCTTTTGAGCTGCTTCAAAAGTCAGTGTGTCAGGTCATATATCTGAGCTAAATCAGACTGTGTTTTAAAAACCCTCTAGTAGATAATGATTTTATTTTTTTTTCTTTTTTCATCTCAGAGTATCACTGAAAAAGTGACAAAATTGGAAGTTATGAACCTTCTACTTCTGGGTAAAAATTTCATACAAAAAAGGAGTTGTCTTTCTAATGTTCCATCTGATGTTCACAAAGACATTCAGAGTTGAAGGATTGTTTTCCATTCAATACAGTTTACATGAAGACTAAGGGCATCAGCTAGAGGCTAATGTGAGATGAGAGTAAGAAAATAAACCATTCCAGTTATAGTAGGACAGAGAACTAACCTGGTGCCATAAAAGACATTTTTTGTTCTTTCTAGCAGTCTATATTTTAACTCCAGCTTGTACTCTGTTTCATACAATTTAATCGCTTTTCTGGGTTTTCAGGGTATTGTTTGTTTGTTTGTTTGTTTGCTTTAATTTCTGCATTCATTAACCGGCTGTGAATGTTGGTTTTGGCTTGCTGCCTCTTTCCTGCCTTAGGGAGTATTGCTTAGTGGCTAACAGTAGGTGCTGAGTCCTGAAGTGTCGATTCAGAGCAACGGAGACAGGTGGGCCGTCAGCAGGAGTAGTAAAGTGATATGCCACCATAAATATGGAACTGTGACAGCCTTCAGAAACAATCTTTTTTTCCTTTCAAACTTTAGGCATGACAGCTTCTAAACTCTAAAAGCCAGATTCATGTAGGAAAAAAAAAAACCAGCACCATAGTTTATAAATCAATTTGTTATTTTAAGAAATCTTCCTTTGTTGTGTTATCTAGGTATGTATGTAGGAACAGTTTAAAAGCAAGAGAACATGGTAAGTTGCAACACATGGATATTCAAAAGGCTGTATTTGGCGAACAGCTTTTCCCCTTCCCCCACCTGGAGACAATTGCACATGAGATAATGTTTCTCCTTGGGCAAACAGACAGAGATTTAACATATATTAGATGATACCCTAAATAGGAAGAACAAACAAACACATTATTTTTATCATTTTCAGTATTACTATCATTATGTTATTATTTGGGTTTTGTCAATTTTGAAGTCTGGAATTGTTCTAAATGAACTGTTTTTCTTCCTCCCGCTTTTTTCCCTCCCCTTTTCTCTTAATTATCACACAAACTTGCATATATTACTTAACTATCACCAATGCTGAAAGAGAGGAAAAAGAAATACCTCCACACTGGTGGAGATGAGTTTTGTTTACTATTTTTTCTTTAATGGAGTGATAAAAGGCCTCTTTAATATTTTCAGTATCTTTAAGAATATCAAACTGACTGTGCATTTTAAATTTTACATGTCCATACTTTGGACTGTATGAATTTAATGAGTGAATGGAATTTCTTGGCTTTCAAAGCATTAATAAACCATTGGAATGCTGGTGAGATGGAGTCCCTACAGGCATTGTTGCTAAAAGCAGAAAAAGATTGTTGTTACACACTCAAACATGCATTCCCTTACTTATAAACATTCTGGTTCGCTTGCTATAGCAAGAGAGTGACAGCTTTTGCCGTTCTCTGAGAGCCCCTCTTCTATGTTCAAAGTACACAGTGGAAAAGAAAATTACTTGTATCTAACATTATCTTAGAGCTCTTACTTGTTCTACTCTTGGTGGGATTATCTAAGCAATTACAAGTTACACGCAAAGTTTATGCCAATTTACCCATGCTGCCTTCTTCTGAAATAAATGTGTAATAATTAGTAATAAACACATTTTTCCTTTTCATTTATTAGAACTTTTATATATTTCAATCTAGTTCCAAGATAATTGCTTCTCTGCATGGCAAAAATGCTTAACAATTTCATGGGAAAGTAAAGGAAGAAGGTTTCTACAAAAGCATTAATTTTGTATGGTGGTTAAAAGAATTAAGATCAATGGTTAGTCACTGGTTAGCAGTACCAATTTGTGCAAGACTTTGAAAGACCAGGACATAGATATATGCTGTAAGGATTTCAACACCACAAGATACTGGCCATGCACACATGGAGAGATCACTTCTGTTAAGACTCAGCTTGTCCTGGGTTCTAGAAAGAACTGGATTAATTTATTAGCTCTCTATAAACAAATTACAAACATCAAAACTAGAAATAAGAAAACCTATTATTTTTGTACTTTTAATATTGCAGATAAAATTTCCTTGAAACAGACCATTTTATATTCATAGAAATATAACAATTAGATTACTATACTAAGCAACTATAATTTAATGTATGAAAATTTAATAACATCACAGTCCATAGCGCTCCACACTGCATACAAACCCACAAGTTTTTTTAATTGATTACTGTTCCTATTCCTGGTTTTCTTTTTACTGATATATCTTTTCAGGAAGGTTTCAGGACATGAAATTGTTTTTGACATTTATTATAAGATGCATGCAAAATTATAATATGTTTTTTTAAACATGGAAGTCTAACAGAGGCTCTAGACCACCAGATAGCAAATGAATGGTGAGAAGAGCTTTAATAGCAAAACATGCTTCTATGTTATTTGAAAGCTAAATAACACATATATGAATGTATTCATTTCCCTTAAAATACATTATTGTGGTTCTTTATTAACTGTAAGTAATTATTAAAATACTAAACAGGTGTGTGAGGTGGAAATACATGAGAAGAGGAAACAGATTTGAAATCTAAGAGAACTAAAATGTGTGTGATTTAAGCCATATTCCATGTTAAGCACACTGTAAATTCAGTTTATTAGTAAGTTAGAAATAATGTAGATCTGAGGTAAGTTGTTATAACAGTTATATATGAATATAGCAAACATATGCATTTAAATGTTTATACAAATACATATATTTATATGCATTTGCTTTATATAAATGTGTTCTGACAAATACATATGTAGAGTTATCGGACTAGAAAGGAGAGCTGAAAAACATACATTTATATATAGAAGTTCAGGCTTTCCCTATTTCTCCCACAGCAAGCAGTAGGAGTGGTATAGTATATGGGGTTTTTTCCCCCCAAGAAAATGGTTTTCTGAAAAACTCCATTTGATGTATACTTACCCAGACTCTCTTGGCCTGTGAGTAGTCTGTCGGGAAGGCTCTTTGTTCCTGCACCCATAAGATTTACATGTGGCAATGGCCTCTGACATTGTGGTAAGGTGGGTTGGAAGCTGTTGCATGTACAGTAATAATTAAAAGAATCAGGAAACCCTCGTTGTTCCCTTCTGCAATAAAAATATATTTATTTTCTTGGATTTAAAATTTTTCTGCATGAAATTTTGGTTTCTTAAGATAGGCCATTTACTGTCTGAAAGATAGAAAATATCTGTCCAATTTGGTTGTACAAACCTCTTGTAAGTAGGTATATTTTTTACTGTTTCAGAGAATTGATAACTACTGAGAGAAAAATAACATAATTAGGCCTGAAATCAAATATTGGGAGAATTCTCCTAGGATTTTTGATCCTCAAATTCTGAAGTCTTTGTAGTTCTGTACTCAACTACTTAAGTGGTTAAAGGGACTAATGTAAGAGGAAAACTATTTTTTTCCTAACATATTATGAATCTATGTGAAAAGTAGTCTAGGAATACAATCCTTTATCTTACATAGAAAAGAATGTGGAACTTCTTACATGATTTCTAGTGGGAATTTTTTCCTTCTAAAAGGAAATTTCTACACTGTAAATTGTCTCTTGACTCAGTGTAATTTTTTTCTAGGTATCTTTCATGTTGTTTTTTTGTGATTTTGGTTTTGGAGTTTTCTTAGTTGAGTGTTTGGTTTTAGTTTTTTAGGGATGAAACTGAGCACTCCTAAATAAAATATCTGTTATTTTAACAGTCTAATGTCTCATCTGAAATAATTTGGTTTACCTGTGTGACCATACCATGTTGTGGCTCCAGGTGTCTAGCTAGAAAAGAAACAATGCATAGTGTGTAATTGTGTGTAGCTTCAATAAACATATTGGAAGGTCTTTGTACCTTGCCATGAAATCCAGCCTGTAAAAAAGACTGAAGCATGTGATTTTGACCTAGGGTTCCCTGGACATTACATAATGGCATTTCCTAATATTGATGGTCCGGCTGAAAATTAAGTTTTCATCACAAAATGTTTTGGACTTTCATTTCTTGCCAGAAATGTAAATATTCTGCAGGACAGCAGGAGACAAATGGACAAGATTTGTTTTGATTAAAAGAATAATTTTTAAAAATTAGGTGTTTTAATTTTATGTAATTTAAGTATTACCATCCCATAAAGACATCCTTTCTTATCTGCTTAATAAATCATTGAATTTCTTTCACTGCATTGCTGGAGCTCTATAAGTAAAGACCAATGCTTGGAAAGAAGATTTTGTGGTAGGCACACATTCCTTTTCAAAGAGGTAACAATTGGGCTAAAAAACAATGGGGAAGACTTGCTGCTGCACACAGTAGTCATTTCAGAAATTTTGACAATTGATGGTAAGATGTTGGTCCCTAAAATGAAAAGAAATGGAAGCAAATCAGCCGCCTTCTGAAAAACAAAAAAGGACTATTAACGTATGCAACATTAAACTTAGACATATTATCTCTGCCAAATGCAAATTCCTGTTTCAGATAATAAAGATACATTAACTACTGGAGAGGGTGTTATACAACTAACATGTATAACAAAATGTGATGAGCTAAAAATTTAAAAAGAATTTTTGGACCATTTTTACTGAATACAGTGTCCTTAAATAGGTGTAACATGGTTCTTGACCTGTCAGAGCGACATCTGAAACAATTTGTGACCTGTCCTTCTTTAATAGTTACAGGGTGCCCTGGATTCCCTGGAGGCTGACAATAGCTTTATTGTTCTTTCTCACTCTGAATTCTTAATGCACTGAAGAAAAGACTTCAATTAAAAATATGACATATTATTTCCACGTTTTCTTAGTATTTTTATCTTATTTTATTAGTTACTAAGAAGCAAAGAATATTTCTATTATTTTACTGTCCTTTTTAAGCCTTGATTTGTCTTTCATCATAGATTCGTTCAATTTTTCTTCCTTTTGATTTGATAGAGGTGTCTGGAGATAAAGTTCCATCAAGATCAACTTTCTCATATGGGTACAAAACTTTCCCTAAAAGGTTAGTTGAATTATTGCTGTANTGTCCAGACAGCTTTTGAATATCTCCTTCTCTTGTGCAGGACTTTTCACTTCTCCTTTTTGAACTTCATGAGATTCCTGTCCACTCTGTTCTCCTACAGCAGCATCGGAGGGCTGCTTTTTACAGCTCAAGCTGTAATCATGGCAGCTATACAGACTGAACTCTCTAACTGTTCACAGGCCTTGTGAAAAACATGTGCAAACTTACCCTACCATGAAACAACCACAAGGCGCCAGGAGCTTTTGAAGAGAAGGTGGGGGGCTCAATGGACCATATATTATGATATCTATGGTGCTGCTGAGTATAAGGGAATGAAAAGACCATC
>WEIV01016487.1:182364-217687 GCA_013390005.1 Calyptomena viridis | reverse complement strand
TAAGTAACTTCCTAATAATATTTTCTTGTTATTGTTAGTCATACAAGCTCATACTTGTCAGAGTTATTTCAGGTAGTTCCATATAATTTATGCTGAAATATATTAAAAAAAATTATCCTCAAAATAAATTTCAGCCATAGCACAAAAAATCTTTCATGAGTCACAGACAAATAACTCTGTCATCTGTCTTAGATAAAACATCTAACTATTAGAGTTTCAGGGTTCCCTAAGGAAACTTATGATAGAATAATAGAAATATAAAGAAGGAAAAATATCTCAAACATTNTCAGTCGAGGCTTAGAAACTAAACCCCAGTTTTTGCAAGAGGCTTTGAGGGAGGAAGATCTTTTCAACCATAAAAGGCCAAAGCCTAATTTGATGTAACAGGGGAATCAATTTTTATAGGGAGATTGCTCCCCAATAAATCCTGAAAGCTGTTTATAAGACAGTTTTGTTGTATGTGTTTATTTCCCTTTCGAATACGGTGGCAACTGGTTATTTTAAAGTGGAAATTCAAGTATTTTGAGAAGAAAATTTTGAAATCCCTCCACATTTTCTGCTTTAGTTTCCTTTTGAATAAGCACTAATTAAAAAAAAAAATATTTGGAACCAAAATTCTCTAGGAAAAGATCAGACTTTACTGTCAATGATTTAACCAGCACTGAGCAATTAGACTGGACTTTGGAGAGGGAATCACATCCACCATCCTCATTCATAGGAAAATTCCAGGATAAAAGTCTTTCATGCTTTAAAATTATTTCTTCATTTTTCAGTCTGTTTCTTTTATTATTCAGGACCTTTTGCAACAGAGAAGAATTTATTCCCATAATTTCAAATGGAACAGAAACCATCTGGGTATGGTTTAAAATTTGTTAGGATGCTCACAAAGTGGATAAAGGTGTTGCAATTCCAGTTTCATGTAAAAACTGTAAAACTTTCCCTTAGTTTGGGGACGAATTCTGGAATGAATTAGATATGTAGATATGTTTCTCTCAGATGATCTATGCTCTCTAAAAATTTTTCACTGCTTTTTTTTTTTCTTTTTCTTTTTCCCATTGCTTATTGGCTTCATTGTCTTATTCACTCTTAAATAGTGAGACAAACAAAACTAGTGGAGAAAGAATCATATTCTTTCCTGGACAAGGTCATATTACAAGGCCAATGACAAAATCAGTATCAAAACTCTTAAAATAAACTAGAGTAAAGTAGATATCACCAGAGAGATTATTAAAATTGGTAGAAAAATTACATTAAAAAAAGCTAAAAACCCCCAAATAATGTTTTAGGTGCTAAGTTTCAGAGTTCATGTATTTTTCAGCTAAGGTTTTTCTTACCACTTGCTTTATTTCAAACCTACCAGACTATGTCTCCAAGTGGTTCAGAATGACATAATGCTTTATAATGTACATAATGTTTTATCTATATATGATTTAAATAAAATTATGACCATCACAAATGATCCAACTGCTATAACAGGGTTTTATGTTTGTCATAAATTTTTAACACATAAGAAAATGAATCAAAATGTATCTTCCCTATGGTCATTAAATAATAACTCTGCATTGCCTATCCTACTTAGGTATCCTATTTTAAAACCTTGTGAAGAAAAGAGATGTAATTAGGCTGATGGATATTTTTGATAAGGGAATAGTAATGTCTTTTTCAATGATAATGCAAAAAGATGAAATTCCATCTAGTCATTCTGCTGACTTTTATTACTCAGGCATTACACAAATGCAGTTTGGGGAAATGAACTGAAGGAGCCTCAAGTGAATATTTGGAGAAAAAATGAGTGAACCATGTGGTCACAAGAGGTAAAGGTACATTCGATGCTTCAAATGCTTTCTCATGCTGAGGTGAAGAGAATGTAAACAGTCTGAAAATAAAGTGATAGAGGACTATACTCTCTCCACTCTCTAACCACACTGAAGACCTGTTTATGCATCAATTTTAAGAACTTTTATTTAAGTGCAGTGTGACTTTCATCACTTCGTTAATGTTCCTTAAAATCTATAAAAATGACTGGAAAAAGTAGAAATAATTTAATGTAGTGCTGACACCTACTTGTTTCAGTGGGTTGGGTGGCCACAGTTCATTATATCTCTTTGTAGACCCTTGTAATATCCATGGCTCTTATATCCAACTTTTAAAAATGGAAAGTACCCTTCTATTTAAAATAGGATAACTACATGTCTGCTTCTATGGTGTTCAAATGTGATATTGTGGGACCTCACCTGGAAATGTACCTTGACCTGTGGTGCTTGCAGGGTTGGATAAAGTGAGGTAAACACAGTGCCACTGTCCTTAGAGACTGTGGATTTTCCAAAATATTTAAAGTGAAATGTCCTCATCTGACAAATGTCAGAATTCTATAGAATTATAGAATCACAAAATGGTTTACTTTAGAAAGGACAATAAAAGTATTATCTACTTCAACCCCCCTGGCATAGGCAGGGACACCTTTCACTACAAAAGGCTGCTCAAACCTCCATCCTGTCTGACCCTGACCAATAAGGAATAATCCACGACTTCTCTGAGCAACCTGTCCCATTGTTTCATTGCCCTCATTGTGAATTATTTCCTCCTTATATTCCATCTAAATCTGCTGTCTTTCACTTTAATGTAGAGATAGCATTTTAAACATAAGATCAGTTACAAAAATGACAGCTCAGTTCACTGAGCAGTGGAGAATCAGGCCAGGTAAGTGTTCACTGAGTTTCTAATAACACCTACGCACCTACTTAGAGGCATGTTTTCATCTCTAGAAGTGGGAATGAAAAACTGAACCAAAATACAAACAGTGAATGTTACAAGATTTTTATGCTTTAAGTAACTCAATTAATTTTCACAAATCATTCCAAATTAAATAGAAAGAAAAAACCCCATATCAGTTATGTGTAGACAAATGCATAAATTAATTTGTTTCATGAATAATCTTGTCCATACATTTCTCTGCTGAAATTAGGAGGAGATTTTCTCCCATTATCGTTTTGAAGTGGCCAGAACTTTAAAAATTCCCACACTGAAAGTTGAAGAAGCTGGACCAGAGGGGTAATTTTTTAAAGACATATCTAGGTGGCGAGACATAGGAGCAATCTAGTTTTTAAAAGAATAAGCAGTTGCCTTTGCAGTCAATGGAGAGAAATAGTTATCCAAGAGACATTTCAGCCTAAACCAGGTAACTCAGGTCAGATGAATCACTCTTGGAAGCATCTATTCCTTTAACTGACTACGAATTAACACCCTGCCTATACTGAGTAGTTCAGAAGTTAGTATCTAATTTTTAAATGCTTAAAATTTACTGGAATGAATTCCACCCTCACAAACAAAGCAAAGTTCGATTAAAAAAAAACCCAAAGTCACCAAAACCCTAATGTCTTCTTATTGTAGCTATATATCTTTGTAAATGAAATAGAGACGGATTTGAAAATTGCATTTGGTTTCTCAGAATCAAAATAACTGAAAAGGTTCTCTCAAAACCATCAGTCTTTCTTGGTGCTTTATTCATTTAGATAATAGGGGTAAAATTATTCTAAAGAGATCAAATGAAATTTAAGAAAATAATGACCTAAACCGCAGTGAGACTCTGGGCAAATTTTTACTTTCAGAGGCAGAAAAAAATAAAACAGGAAAATGTGTGCATCCAATAAACATGCATAGAAGCTGCACTGGAATTTTTTTCAGACTTACTTTTACTAAATTTCAAATATTTACTGTGATTCTCAGGGAACAAACATTTAATAAATTATTGTTAATTTTCTTCCTAAGACAAATTGCAAATATTTTTAATTAATTAATTAATTAATTGTGACTTAAATATAATTGTGATTTTCATAATAAGAGTTGAAGTCACCAGAAAGTTTCTCAAAAATTCCACTGAAAGTTAAGAGTTCCATTTCACACGTTGATTTCTCATGGCCTATAAATCACAGAATCATAGACTGGTTTGAGTTGGAAAGGATCCTAAAGACCATCTAGTTCCAATCCTTCAGCTTTCAAGGGGAATATATTACTTGTTTTCCATATGGCAACAGTTGTGAACCCATTCCAGTTTGGGACACATTTTAGGTCATATCCTTGAACTTGACCAAGTAAATGTTGTATTTTCTTGGAAAGTGATCTTAACCCTGTCTTTAGCAGGTTGCTGGAAATTCACTCACAAGGTGGTCTGTGGTAGGAGCTCACTCTAAGACATAAGACCTCTCTACCTGTGCTTTCTTTTGGTATGGCCAACCCAGGAAAATAATAATAAGATTATAAATGCAACCTCATCATTCATACTAGACTACAAAAAATTTACTAATTTGTACTGGACTTCATAATCCACCAAAAAAAAAACCCCAAATGAACCAAATAAAAAATGATGCAAAGCACACCTGCAAAACACCACCTCTATTGAAACTGCAGAGCTCCACATTTTAGTCCTCAGTGTCATCCAAGACCAGTAGTTTCATAATGACACCTATAAGCGAAAGAAAGATGATTCTAGGGAACCTACCTAGATAAATTAAGACTATGATTTGTGGCCAAGGATTTCTAAATTTGAAATCATAGAAATAGAATCATACAATAGCTTGAGTTGCAAGGGACCTTAAAGATCACCTAGTTCTAAATCCCTTGCCATTGGCAAAGATGGCGGAATCTGTTGAAAAGCTGATGAAATTCTAGTACTCCAAGTCTGATTACCCCAAGACACAAGGCTTTTACAACTTTCCCCCTTTTTTACTCCTCTAATAACTTTAGAACCCATTGGCCAATTTGACAGGTTAGTGAGGTCTCAAAAATATGAAATTTCACAGACAACAGATAGAAAAGGGCTTATTTTCAGCAAAAGTACAAATTCAGCAGTTCCCATTGTATGTCTAACCAGCTGAGTTAATAAGGGAAGGAACAGTAACATCATCACAGCAAGAGTGGTCCTTGCTTAGACACATGGTGGAGGACTTGGGGTACACAGAGACCTTGGTGGTACTGCAGGAAAGAGGTTGTGCTGCAATGTCTTTACACCGTATTTTAATGTGGAGAAGTGGAGAGAAGTAGGACCTCAAATTGTAGGGAAGGAGGTCTCATTAGTCCCACTGTACAAAGAACAGCTGGTTTTACATTGTGAGAGTTACTAGGAAAAGATCTTGGGCTTTGTAGTGTGGGACTGTTAGCAGTGGACTAACACATGTAGGTCCAATTTTATTTTCAGTTCCACTGATGTGCTTAGTGTGCTTCTAATTTGCAGCAGAATAACTAATATTTGAGTCTGAGCTTCTCTGGGATCCTAAGAAAAAGGATAGTAATTTTCTTCTGCATTTCTCTTATTCAGTAGAGTCTAATTATGACTCTTGACTACCTTGTAATGAAGTCCATGTTAGTTCGTAGAACAAAGCTATCAGTGAAACAACAGAGCTTTAATTTGTGTATACTTTTTTTGAGATTTAGAGTTACTTTGGGGATTTTTTTACCAATCTCTCATCAGGGCTTTATACATAAATATGTACAATTAAATGTTTAACCAAAACCTAAATTAATAATTTCAAAGCATTTTGGAACTCATTCTTTTAATGATAAACAGCTGAAAATGAGGAAAACCCTAATGATTAAGTCTAGACACAATTTGAAACAAAAAAAAGAAAGTCAAGCTATGTCCTGCAAATTCACAGTTCTTGTTTCCTTCAGCTGTGCTTTTGCTTGCTCAGTCACTGACTTTTAAGTCAAGAAGTTTCAAGCCTTTGGGGAACTTGTTTGCATTTGAAAATGTTGTGTTGTTCCAAGGATAATCATAATGGTACCTTGTGCTTGCATACCACAGAGCATTGCATACTGATGTAAATACCTGAGCTAATTATTCCTCTCTATAATCCCATCCAATATTTCTGACACTTTGATTTCTGACAACATTTCTCCTAGTCTTAATATCACAAACAGAACTAGTGGGGAACACATGAGAAGGAATTTTTCCATTGAAATAAATGATCATATTAAAAAAAAGGAAGCTAGGGTCAATCTTGCTCTTCCTCTCATTACCCCTCTTTCAGTGCCAACTTTCAGCAACACTTAAAATATTTCCCTTAAACCCAAAATACATTAAAAAACAAGCAGATAAATATCACACATTTTTTATAATGTCATGCAATTATTTTTCATTTATTTGTTCAAGACAGATATATTTTGGTCCCTTTGGCCATTTTTTGAATTTTAACTGATTTCCCTTTACTTAGGATCCCAAATGTTCCTCTCTGCTTTCAGCTGTACTCCCTCCTGACACTGTGTATGGCAATAGAGGGATGATTACGACCTCTAAAACATTTTTATTCCAAACATCCAATGAAACAAATTAAAATGAAACTCAAAATTAGCATCAGCAAAAAAGAGCACACACTCAAGATGATCATCAGTCTGATTCCTCACATGCATTTTTTTATTAGACATGTGTAAAGTTCAAAGAGAGGAGACTTGCAATTTGGCAATGCAAGTGCAAACCTTAAATCCCACTTGATCTGGTAAAGTACTTGTGATTAAGCACTAAATTGGATGCTCAGAATACCCAGGTGTGACTCCCAGGTCATTAGTCTTCAGTCATTCAGTGGATCACTTTGTTCGCAGGTCACCTGCACAGAATAAGTCAGTCTCCATAAATATTTAGATTTTTGAAAATTTGCTGGTGTTTATTTCTTCACTAAATGATTCCCAGGATGCCTGGCAGTCTCTGTGCTGTCTCCAAAGCTGCCACCACTTTGGCAGGGTTCAATGTCTGACTGCCAGGCCTGTCCAGGACACATCAGCAAAGCTTTCCTCCATCGTACATCCCTTGGGGGCCCAATGTGATGAGCACACTCAGAATGAGAACACTGATTTTTTTCAGTGTAAAGCAGAGCTGATGATAGGCATTCTTCTGCAAAATACCAGGAAGAGGAGGAGGAGGTGACACCTGTATTTATAGAAAGTGCAGAAAGATGTGCAAGACTTTTAAAAGCAAAAAACTGGGGTGAGCCAGAATCTCTTGTGGAGCCATCCTGGAGTGGGGATCCCTGTGTTTTTGCTCCAGGGGCTGTTTATGCAATTTATCCAGTATGTGCTTACTGTAAAATGAATAGACAGGTAAAGTATCAGGAAACACACTGATCTACTCATAACTAATATTTTTGTCTTATAGCTCTGAACCCAAATATTCCTTCAATTGTGTTAATTAGCAACAACTACCCCCTCAGTAGTTCCCAGAATATGGCAGATAAAACACTATTACAGCAACAGGAAGATCTGGGACTAGATTTGGTCAGCATGAGGAATGTAGCAAATAGTTATGACTAGGACTAACAATACTACTGTACTGAGGTATCCTGAAGTGCTGAGGGCATTAGGACAACCTATAAGTATTATGCCATACTTTGCTCTTATATCTAGTGAAATATGTAGTGACTTCATTTTTCTTTAACTTTGCTTTACCTCTGTGCAGCAGTTTAATATATGTTGGGGTACACTGAAGCTGCAGAAAGTTTTCCCCTATTGAGGAAATATTTTCAATATCCTGCCATTATTTAAAATAATTATGAGGGGGAAAAAAAGCTTGTCTTACCTCTGCTTCATGACAACTTTGATGCTGAAGAAGGGATTTCTTGAAAATACCTAATTAAAGGAAGCAGAAAAGGGCAATGAATGAATTATCCCTGTAGTCATATGAATTAAAAAAATAATCAGTGCCAAATTAGGAAGTTATCTTTTGTATAATTTTATAATTATAGGGGACACTTACACCAGCCTGCCCTTGGCATCAACTTTGTCTGTTATTTCATCACTTAGGCTTTAATGCTGTCTTTTTCCTTTCTATGCTAAACAGTCAGGGATATTTCTCATTTTGGAAGACAATCAGTATAAGCTAGTAAGAGGGAAGGCACAAAATTTTCACAAATAATGAGTAGAGAATTTATGCATTATCTAGGCCCTATGGTGCCTGTATAATGTATTGAAACTCTTTGCTTTTTGCATGGTTTCTTTTTATTTGGTTTTACTAAACAACTCAGCCCAAATGATAAAAATTACTCCAAAGGAGATATTATGCTGCATGTGCAAACTCATGAACCCACACGTTAAAACATATGGGGAGATTTTATAGCTCCTCACCTTTAGCCAACTTTGTTCCCTTTTCTGTGGAGCTCTCCATCCTTGGATCCCCATCTTCTGATCATAGGCTCCAACATTTGGATTCCAAATGTAGCTTCCACTCAGATCTCTGTTCATACTCAAGGCAGTAACTGCTGCTTTTCTCCATCATGAGTGCCAAGCTCCTCCCATCTTGGATTTGTTTCTACATCTGGAAAAGGAAGCCTAAATTTTGACTCTGTCTGGGCTGTTGTGAGCAGTGCTGGCTGGAGAAGTGAGATCTGATATAAAAAAAAGAGGCAAGTCACTGCTGGTGCTCACTGTCTGCACAAAGGCTTTACATCAGATCAGAGAAGAAAGTTGCCACAGAAAGCTTGGAATTGTTTTTGCATGACATTTTGGATTGTTTTATACACCACTTGTCTTAGCTGGGAGATTTTGGAGTTATAGCCAAGTGATTTATGAGACCTTCCTTATATTGCTGCACCAAACAGCTCGAACAGAACCATAATAGTAAAATTAAACATTTAACTTTTCAGTTTCAGTTTACCAAGATTGTATACATTAAACTCTAGAAATGCCTTTTGAAAAGGTACAGTTAGGTGTTGCCAGTATTACTATGTCAAATAATTTTTTGGATCTCTTGAATTTTTACAGTTCTGAGAACAATATGTTGATCCATACTACATTGACTTCACCAGGTTGAGTCACTGAAGCAAACTATAAATATTTTGGAATCTAATGTTCATATACCAGATGCGTTAGTCCAACTGCAAAACAATTCTCTGCTGTAAATGAAGCTCACTTTTTATCATTAGGTGACCGTGAAATGGATTGAAATCATCAGCTGAAAACAGTTCAGAAGAGAACTCTCATTTTCAAAATGCTCTCACCAAATGAGATGCTTTGCCCATACATATAACCAGGTTAAGTAGGGGCAAAGACAGATGAAATTAGTGTTATTTGTATTATGGCAAAATGTAGAGATCCTGTGAGATCAAGACCCCTTTCTGTGCACAACAAGACATTGTCCACCTTGGAAAACTTACAATTTAAGCAGACAAGACTTCCAGAAAAAAAAAAAAGAAAGTTCTTTGAAGCTGGGAAAACAGCTGCTTTCAGGATATGAAAGGACCTTTCTGGAGTTCACAGTTGTCTGGCAGGAAAGATGGGAAGCCAGTTTCAAGGCTGCCAAATTTCCAACCACTGTCCTGTCATTCAGAACATAAATATTCATATTATTATCATACCAATCATGTGCCACTGGTATTTGTTGGCTACAGTACACACATGGTGACAGGGACTTTTCAGAGAAATTAATGGAGTGGAGTGTTGGTGTTGAAGGTTAAAGGTCTGTATCTGCCTGATCCCAACAGCTCCTTCACCAGTCATCCTGCTTATCCTTTATGTGAGTAGATGGAAAGAGAGTAAAGAGGTTTATCAAAAACTCAAATAGCTACCTAGTCTGCCAGTCCAAATGTTAAGAAGTTCCCAGTTAGACCTTTTGGTTTTAAAATTCCTGGATTTGAGATTTTATATTGGTTTTAGTTTTGTTTGTTTTCTTTTTTTTGCTTTGGTTTCTTTTTAATTTGGTTTGGTTTGCCTCATTTATTGTTGCTTTTGGTATTGCTTTTGTTGTTCGGTTTTATTTTCTTTTTCCTGAATATGTCTGAATTCTTTCAGCTTATTCTCATGTGCTTGTCACATCCTCAGCAAAGAATTTTTGTTTGTTCGCACTTTTCATCCTTCAAGCGCAGAAGAGAATTATAGAAACATAAGGCAAATTCAGATTCAAGAATCTAAGAATTTATGAAAGATAAAAAAATATTACTGATATTATCATATAATTGGGAAAAAAGTTTGTGAGGGTGATGGGGCACTGGCACAGGTTGCCCAGAGAAGCTGTGGATGCCCCACCCATGGAAGTGTTCAAAGCCAGGCTGGATGGGGCTCCGAGTAACCTGGTCTAGTGGAAGGTGTCTTTGCCCATGGCAGGGGCTTTGGAACAAGATGATCTTTTAAGGTCCTTTCCAACCCAAACCACGATTCTATGATATTGAACATGCACACTGAGATTTTGGCTTTACTGCTGAAATGTGGTTTTCTATATGTGAACCAGATGTCTCAGCTCTCCTTACAGAACATATCCATATCTATATATCTATATCTCCATATATCTCTATATATTACATTACATTACATGACAGTCAGTGATGATTAGAAGGCTATTCAGCAATTCACTATACATATCTACTTTGGGATGAAGTTAATTTCTAGACTCTATCCAAGGTACTGGCTGGAGTAGGAGTTAGACTCCTAACAAACATACAGACATATAAATATATGAACCCACAAAGTAAATATATAAACTCTCATTTGCACAAGTTTGAGAAATGATAAATTGATAACAATGGTTCATTGAGGTTTTCAGAGGTGATCACAAGAGGATAAATCATTTGCAATATCAAAATAAAAGTAGTTTCTACCTTTAAGTAGGAACTAGTTCTGCTTCTGAGTCCTGCTGTCACTGAGGAATGATTGTAGCATTGAAGAACGTGTTATGTTTAATCTGGTTTGAGCTTTATCAACACTAGGCTTAATTAAGATCCAGTGACAGAACCTCTCACTGGAAGCAATATAGCAGTCAGGGTGAACACGTCTTGGCAATCCTGAATGGATGTGTCAATCTGGCATCGTCCTGTGCATAACAGAAACGCATTTATCCCGGAGATAACTGAGCCATAATAAAAATGGATCCCAATATGTTTTAAGGTTATTTTCCAGAGTCTAAACATATTTGTTTTATGAGTATTTGTAAAGAATTATGAAAGATCTACAGAAATGATGCTAAAATAAGTGCAATTTTTGTGGGTTAATGATTAATACTTAACTTCTTGGCACTTGTCTGTCAAGCATCACTTTAAACATACATTTAGGTGATTAATTAATTACCATAATCTCAGCATTCGTGCATCATTATGATATGCATTGATCTGATCAATTTTATGGTATGAAGTAAATTACACCTGTTCTTAAATAACACTTTTAATACATATTAAGACCAAAGGGTTGACATAATTGTAATTTTTAGATCTATGCACTAATTAAATTTGTTGAACTCAAACATCTCTCTCTGACCAGAAGATTAATTTTTACACGTAATTTTTAGGGGGGAAGGAGAATTGGAATGAGAATGAAAGGGAAGTTATGAACAGGGAATCTTATAAATAAAAGTAACCAAATTTACCATACTTATTCGTAGGCTTAATACAGGGGGTGTCATACTGGACTAGACAAGCTGAACTGGTGTGATTTATTCCTGGATGTTGCAGGAAGAAAGAAAGGAAGTTCCCTTTCATGCTGCTGTGGAGATAGAAGGAGCAGCACGAGCCACGGAGTAATGACACCAGCGGATGAATTCAACAAGCAGAGAAAATGTGTCTGCTTATGAATGACAGGGCAGATGCAACTCCTTTCTCAGAGTTAATGTTGCTGTTACCCAGTGTTTCCATCTCAGCAGCTGACTGAGCAGATATACTCCTGAATTTCCTTCCCAGTCCCCGAGTGTTTTCCTTAGGAGCTCTGTGTGTGAGCACACTGAGAATCACTGGCTCTGTTAGGCTGGCCAGCAGCTCTCTGCTAATGGGGTCCTGGGGCTGCCCCCTCACCTCTGCTTATTTCTGCACTCTTTTCAATTTCTTATAGTCAGCATTCCCAGGACTGAGCCTCCAGCAGAAGTAGTAGAAAGATTTCTGAATACAGCCTCACAAAAGACAAAATTAAAAAATGCAGGTCCGTCTTGACCTGACATTTGAAATCAGGATCATCCTGAGGCACGGAAGACTTTGAGACTGAATCTCAGTCAGGGAACTAAAATAGTGCCTGATTTTATATGGGTTACAGCTCCAGCACTGGTTTCCTATAAATAACTCACAGATGTCATTTGAATTACAGTCTTCTGCAAATAAGGGGGCTGCAGGCATACCCAGGAGCCTGTTAACAAGGAGATGACAAGTTTCAGGCATCTAATTGCTTTAGCTCATCACCAGCAAGACACTTGCAGTCCTACAGTTAATCTGACCACCAATTGACTGAAAATTGAATCTACACCAGGAGATTTATTTTGCTGACTTCAAAAGCCTGTCCACTTCCAAAAAGAAACCCTAACTCTCTTTTTGTTCAGCCAGCTGCTATGCAAGAGAGCCAAGAGCTTGTGTGAATTTTCTTAGCACTCATTTCTTAGTACCTGATGTCTGCACAGAGCAGTTCAAATATATGGAGCTAAATACATTTCCAAATGCAATGCAGACAGATTATTAAAATGTCTTCAAAAAAACAGAGCAAACCAACACCAGACCTTGTCCTCCATTTCTGAGACGCAAAATAAGGTAACAGGACCAAGCATGTATAATCTAACATTTTGTTATATTATAGTGGCTCCAGAGAGTTGCACTGACATAGGATCCTCAAGTGTGTCAAGCAGGATTGACGTTTCAAGGGTATGTGCTCTTTTTCTCCAGAAAACATCACTAATAGATTATCCTGAAAGCATGAGCATGAGGAGCTGAGTGAATCTTTCTTGCACAGATGTGACAGGGACACTTCAAAGCCAAAACCATGAAGATATGGGACAGTGAGAAAGGGCGAATAACTTTGTTATTTCCATATACTGCTGGAGAAGACTCAAGTCTGCAGTTTCAGTACTGTCCTATTACCACCAACCTCATGGGATTTTCTCCCCATCAGAGCACTCTCTCCAGAGATTAGGTAGCAGAGAAACATGGGGTAACTAAGGTGCTTCCACAATGACCTGCAGGATCTCCCACCCTGTCCTAGGACTAAGAAAACACTCAGAAGATACAAAGCTTCATTTATATGGTCAGTTCTCATTCTGTTGAATGTAGTTCAGTTGAAAAGGGGCCAAACCTATGCACAGACTTCTCAGTACGCTGAGGTTGCTGTGATTTGGCAAAGTCAGAGCCAGGAATCCTGATGAAAGAAAATAATGTGAAATGCTTTATGATAGGCTTGTGGCAAAGCTTGAGGAATCCATAGTTCTGTTTCTGGTATCTTCTAGGTCTGGAAACTCTACAGTGCAGACACCACTTTATTTGGATAACCTCCTAGGCCAGGCAGCACTGGATCTCTGAGATTTCTATGAAATCTAAGCACCTTCATCTTGCCCAAGCATCTATTTTACTCTTCCAGGTCAGTGCTGCAAGAGTTGCACCTCTTTATTCAGAAATGTGACAAACATTCTGAGATAAACCACATGGCATTGTTTAGTTTCAATAACAGAAGGAGGGCAGATGTACTAGAGTCATGTATGCACTTGGTTTTGGAATGGGGGCTGTGTAAATGACAGGGCTGGGACTTCAGAAGTGGCTCTCCAGAAATACTCTGCTGTGATATTCTCAGGTGAGAAGAAAGGTCCCAGTGTTGAGGGACACAGAGTGTGTTCAGCAGTTGCTCATGGCCTGTTTGTACACAGGTGAAAGTCAGTAGGATCATTCAGGGAAGAGGGCACTACCCAGCTCTTTCCCACTATTTTAAAATGATAATAAGCTCCTATTCACATGATTTCCTGCTAAAAATATTGCCTGTTTTGAAATTTTTAAAGGCAAATGTTGCAATTTACCTTTTACCCACAAGAATAGGAATTTTCTGCAGTCTAATCCCTTTGTCCTGGAAATTGCTTCTCTTCATGATAATCAAATGCATTCCTCATTTCCAATTGTATCAGGTTGGGCATGCCAGCCCAGCAGAACTCCAAGCATGTTTAGGCACAAAAGTGGTCCAGCTGAAGTGACTTGGACTATTCAAACACCTCATGCTTATGTGCTAGAAGTGTAAGAACTACTTACAAGTATAAGGATTTGCAGGATCCTCCTGTTAGTCCACATCTTCCTAACTCTGGCTTTCTCACAAAAAGAAGCTTATTGGATGTGCTATTTTCCTTCTGCTGCATTATTCTGAAAGCTCGAGGAAATTATGCTACAAACTCATTGAAATCCTTTGTTGCTTTCAGTGACCATATAAACCCTGTTCTTTATTCACAGTGAGGAGCTAAAAAGGTAAACATTCTACCTCGAAGAAATTAAGATATGTAAACACATTCATTCCCCATCAACAGGCTTTGCCTGTGAACCCAGAGAACATTTCTATATCAATAGAATTGCACAATTGTATGCTTTCCTCTCCAGCAGTGCAAACTTAGGTTCAATCATTTTCATCATTCTCAAATACACACAGATATTCAGTACAATGCCTTTGGAACACTGCGCTGCTCAGAGCCTCATTGTCACCTTCCAGGCTGAGTAGCTGAGGCTCTCTAGAAAAAGGAAAGGAAACAGAAGAAGCTGGAAAATGTTTATAAAGAATAGGTATGGTAAAAAAACTTTGATATGGAAAAACAAACCCTTTTATTTAGTAAATGTTTTGTTTGCTGGTAGAATCATCTCAGGGCAATAGGAAAGCAAGAGTCTTTCTTTCTTGTAGACTTCAATGGATAAAAGGAAAGAAAGCTTCCTTCAGGTTTTTAAGGTTCTTAATAAGAAGTGTTTGAATGTCTATTGTAATTTGAACAAATGTCTTGTTGTCTAAATAAAACAGACTCCATAAGAAACATTGCCTCTATAATGGATTTTTCGAACACTGAAGGTGGTTTTTCCCCCCTATTGTCTGTATCTGTTGTCCTTCCTTCAATATTAATACTGACACTTCTCTATTAACTCATTAAGGACTTGTGACACTGGATACAAAGACTCCATAATTACTATCCTTGGAATTCCATCTGAAGATTTCCGCCAAGGCTGAAGTGTCTTGTTTTAGACACTATACAGACAAAGGAAAAACAGTCCTTGTCCCAGAGAGCATTGTATTGGAAAGGACAAAGCCAACACAACTAACAAAGAAAGAACAAAGACTTAAATAGATTTACCCAAGATCATACAACAGGGTTGTGTTTATTTGGGTTTCCTTTTTTTTTTCCCCACGAGAACAGAGGTCAAACCCAGGTCTGTTGACTTTCCATTAACTTCTCATCTACCCCTTCATAATCCCATGTAATTAATCTTCATCTATTTCAGAATGTTTGCACTCTCAGGTCACATTCTTCCAAATGGCTTCCAATGGTCAAGTGGCATCTTATGGAAAAGTGGCCTGCAAGGGCTGCAAAAACAATTATAGAAGAAAAACAAAGTCAACAAAAACTATGGCAATGTCCAGCCAAAACTGGTACACTGTTGTCTTATTACCTTACAGTGAAGAAATTTTCACAGATGAAATCCATCTCTTCAAGAAACGAAAACTCTAAACTTCCATATATTTAGCAAAGCGTTGTGGTGCTAATCAATATCACATTGCATTGTCATGGATCACAGAGAACACCATCCCTCAAGACTGTGAGGTCAACACTAAAAAAATGTGGAGGTTTTGGAACTAGTATGTTAGGACTAGGAGACTGGTTTTGTTCAGCTATATGTTAAATTCAGCTTTAAATATTTAGTTCCATGTGCCCACTGTTGCTAAGCAGATGGGATGCAGGTGGTAGGTGGGTTTGTGGAGATCCCTGTGTTTCAGACTCTTTATCCACTACCATTTGCCAAAGAAACTCAGGATAACACTTGTCAAGAGATACAACACTCAGCAATTGGGCAACTGACATTATTTCCTTACAGCCAGGATCTTGTAGCTAGAGATGCTCATGACCTCATCTTCCCCCAGTCTGTCAGCTGGAAGATGCTCAAAACGTGCAGTTGAGCCTTGAGAATGATTTGCCATGAAGGAATCAGCAGGACGCTTACCTTGTGCCAGAGCATTCAGTCAGACTTTCCCTAAGTAAGTGAGAAAAGAAGAAAACCAAACAACAGTAATAGTTGAATGTTCCTTTACAATAACAATCCTCTTTCAGCATGAAGATTAAGATGGTGATTGGTTAGACATCCCATAAGATTCTGGCATGCCGAAGAAATACTGGGAGACACAGTATTTTGGATTAGACAACATTTGCTATTGAAACCCACAAAGGCAAGAATTTACTAATTTAACATCATGAGAACAGTAGTGACAAAACACTTCTAATTCTGGCAAGAATTTTGCAGAGTCCAATCAGTCACAAGGAAAGAACTGAGCTGAAGTTTGGGTTGCCACAGCTGGGAAACTCTTTTTCGCACAGTGAGCTGGGGAATGTTGGTTCTGTTTTGTTTCCACATACCATGGGATTTTATGGGTTTTGATGACACTTTCAGTATTCAGTCAGAGGTTGGTAAGATGTGTGCAGTTTAATAACCAGCTACATGTTGGGATATCATGTTTTGCTGCCAAGACAACTGAGCATCCAGGATTGCAAAAGGATTTCAAATGGTAGACAATGATAACAACCTGAAACAAATAATTTGGATGCTGAGAGATGTGTCAAAGTCATAGTTTCTGATATGCATCATCTTCATATTACCTTTGCTTGTCTTCACTCAGAACTTGGCCTGAGATCCTTGTTCAGGTCTTGATTTTGACTGGATATCATGAGCTGTTGAAGTGGGTGGTGCAAATCTTTCATGCCAATGAGGACTGGTGGGGTTGTCTTTCTACCTCTGGTACTTTGGGCCATTATTCCTAACCAGCTCTGCAGATGAATGCATATAAACACTGAGAACAATAACTGATATGAAAAATGGTAAAGGAATACCAGAAATTTTATCAGAAAAAAGACACATTTGAAGGAAAACATTGTACCAGTTTGCACAGAGGGGACAAAAAATGGGTAAATAAGATGTGCAATGTAATTAAAAAGAAAGGTCTGAGATGGTGTAGCTCTGAGGACTCAATGTCACCAAAATCTGTAAGGCTCTTAATATGGTTGTTAGTTTAGTATTTTGTCACATTGTCTTGAAACCAGTGATGTTGTATGAGCACGCAGAAAGTAGAGAAAAGTTTTCAGGAGAAAAATAGATAAGAAATTGCTAATTCAAGAGGAAAATAAATGTTTAAAGGCTGGACGATAATATTGAAAAAAATAGATGGAGTCTTCAACTTCAATGGGAGTCAGAACTAACCATCACCTTCTTTGGTGATGACTCTTCCAGGCCTTGGAAAAGAATGGCTCGATGTAAGAATTTTGTATGGAAGGAAAAAAATTATTGAGGGAAATATTAGAGGAGGGAAATGAGAAAAAGTGGAATAAAATCTATGAAGTGGGTAGAGAAATCAGATACAGGGAATTTTCAGAGAGGCCAAAGATCTAAGGAACCACGAAGCTAAAGCAATTCACCACCACTGATGTGAAAATTTACTTTTTGTGGAAACCATAGGTTGAACCTTCGTAGTAATTCCTTTTTAATTTTTTTCCCCTTGGAAATACTAAGTGATAAAAATCATAGCAATTATTTCTAAGGGACCAAAAAGATGTCAGGTTGCACTGAATGTTCTCTTTTCTAGTGACTTCCCACAGAATTGATGTGTATCCAGCTCCTCAGCCCTTATTCCCTAACCAGCCCCACAGCCCAGGTGCAGACTGTTTTAACTGTGAATGGAAGGTAATAACATCACCTCTCATGTACAGGGAAACTCTTTTAAGTTGGCAAAGAGAAAGCAGATGTGGAATGAGTCTGTGGAATGAACTGACTCACAATTATCATGCACCTCATTACTCTCAGCTAGAAGTTAGAGTCTTTGGCTTTGTCTTGGCTTTCCTCAGCATAAAGGATGGAGCAACTTTTCTAAAAGAGAGGTCCTGCTAAATGACACTCACTCCACAGTTTTCTTCATCAGCAGAAAGACATAAGAACAAATAGCATCCAAAATATTAATTTATTAACTAATTAAGAGAAGGCCCAGGGGTACTATGTCAGGTATTTGGACTGGAGACAGGAGCTCCCCCACCATAAATTTTCTCTAAAAATCAAAGTGCCATTCCAATTTTTTAATGTCCTCTGCAGTTATATCTCCTTCTGCTCCACTCTGAGATGCTTCTAGTCTTAACACTTCAAACTTCTGAGGGCTGTGGCCCTGATCTGACAAAGTGTTTAAGCACATGTTCTTCACCAGCATTGCAGAAAGTCATGAGTTGGTGTAACTTGGTGAGTGATGGTGCCCAACAACTGAAAGTATTGAGATAGCTGTTTCTTCAGCCTTTCTGTTTGGACTAAATCTACTGCTTGGACTCCTTTTACCAATAGTGGTTCTTCCTTAACATTACCTTAACATTACCTTCCTTAACATTACGATGCAAAGAACAAAAGCAAGCAAGCAATCGAGCCAAACCAACCAACCAAAAACAACAAAAGCAAAGCAAAACAAATAAAAACAAAAAACCTGGACAATTGAATTAGTGGGATCTGTTGGTTTTCATTACTTTCCAAAAGAAACGAAAGAAAAGAAAAATAATTTTGGCTTGGTTTTTTCTTCGTATTTTTTTTAACCTTTTGCAACAAAATAATACCATTGCATATGATACCACCTGGGGAATGGTAAATCATTGCTTTTTAAGGTCCAAAAGTGATATCATTGAATTTCAGAAAATAAAATTATTACATAAAATAAAAATCCTTCCCAAGAAAAAGAGCTCTGGAATCTTTTCTAGAATTCCACATAAGTAATACAAGACTTCATTTTGATACACAGGGAATTGATATTTATAACACCCTGGCCAGATTGCAAACAGATGCTGGTAGAAACTGAATCTATTAATAAATTAATTTGCCTTTTCACCCCCAAGAAACTGTAGAAGATAAAATACATATATTTAATAAAAATAAAGTTTTCCTAAAAGGTTCAGCACTGGAGCACATACAATATGACAGTGCCAGAGCCATCTTCTTGTCACAGTTCTGAATATAATTGATTAAATATCCCAGTCCCAAGAGATTCTAGTCACAGACGGTTTTAGGGGCAAGTGATTGCCCAGGGTGGGACTAACTTTTCAAGGAGAAAACAGATGAACTGTCAAAGCTGACGTTACTCTATACATATCAATTTGCTCCCAGGTGATGGACAAGCCCAATGACTAGTCAGTATGGATTATGATATCCAGGATTAAGAGAGTGGTTTCATGTGGTTATGTGTGATTAATATATATTTCTCTCTGTATATTATTGTTCTGTTACTTGTTATGTTCTGTTATATCCCTACCCCTCACCCCAGATGGTTTGTCCCCCTCCCTTCTCCTCCCTTCCCATTGGCTGGAATCCCCTATAACAACCATAGGCCAGAAATGGGAAGGGCTCTTCCCTGGTTATCCCTGATAAGCTTGGACCCTCCACGAGGCCTGTTGCCTCTGGAGTGAATAAACTTATATTATATATAACCATGGAGAGCCGCCAGCATTTCCTTGCCCTCCGTTTCCCTCAGCCATCCCTCGGGGTGTGCAGGGGCACACTCACCCCTCGGCAAGCCCTGAAAAAGCTTCCTCCTACCGGTGCCCAGGGCCAAAGCAATGCCCGGGCTGAAGAAGGAGCAAGGTACGACAGGGGGAAGGCTACACTTTCAAAGGGGTGACTTCCTGTTAGTGCAGGAAAAGATTTGTCTTACATAATGGAATGGGAATGGCATGTGATACTGTTGAGCATTTCTGGGTGTTTGGGAAGAAATCCCTTCTGCTGAGAAACTAAGCTTCAATTTGTCACTTTTATTTTTCTTCAGGATAAAGTGGAAGAAACCAGGGAAAATTCACAGGTGCTTAAGAATCGATTTTATGTCTGCCAGAATGTGATTGTCCGGGTATAGGAACACTTTTATTGTAGATGTTCAAGCAATGCTAAAGGAAAATGTAAATGTGATGCTTAGTGTACAACCAACACATATAGTTAGACAAGAAATTAACAAATAATGGTGAATAAGCTTCGATGCTCAGGTGGCACAAACTTGGTGTTAACAAGACAGCAGAATAAAGTACAGAATGTAGGCTAATTTAGGTTGGAAAAGACCTATAAGATCATTGAGTCCAACCATAAAATAACCTGTAACTCAGCCTTAGGGACATAAATATCTGTTAGTGTGTTAGAGCTACTGGTGCCCTGCCTGGGTCATAATGCATCTTAACAAAAAAGCCACTAAAGTTGAGGTTTCCCTGAACACTGACATTCTGGGGTAGCAAGAGTGGGTCTCACACTTCAGGCTCTGCTTGAAGTCCACATAAATTTAAAGGACTGCGGTGGATAGACCTTGTCTGGATGCCAAGTGCCCACTAAATAAGGCAAACATTGTAAATAACAAATGTCTCCCATTCCTCCTCACTTTTTTAGTTATAGTGTCTGAGCTGACATCACATGGTATGGAATATCCCTTTGGTCACTTTGGGTCAGCTGTGTCCCCTCCCAGGATTTTCCCCACCCCCAGCCCCTTGGTGAGGAGAATGTTGAAGAGGCAGCACTGCTGCTGTGCCAGCACTGCCCAGCAGTTGCAAAACACTGGTGTGTTATCAGCACCTTTTTAGACACCAGTGCACAGCACAGCTCTATGAGGGCTGTGGGGAAAATTAACTCCATCTCAGCCAGGCCCAATAAAGTTCTAATAATCAAAACTCAGGCTGGAGTGATTCTTGCATTTTGGAGGGATTCTTGCATTTTGGAGTGCTACTCCAGACAGAGTCTTGAGCAGATGTCTATTGGAAGTACTTGCTTAGCCCCCAAAATGCTAATGGGATGACAGCTTAGTTACATTTTCACTTGGCCAGGACTTTCAAAACTACTTTATTGATCTCCTGTATTGTGCTAGTTTACAAGGAATCAGGAATGTAAACATCACAATTGGGGTAACCATGCTGCCCTCTGTGCTTTGGTACTTGTAAGCTGTTTTTCCAGGAGTCCCTTTAAGATCTGGAAATCCAATTTGAACTGAATTCTTGAAAAGTGATACAATATTTCTGAAGGGCTGCATATGGCAATGCTGCAGGGATGAAAAAAAAAGTAAAAAGAAATAACATAAAGTGTTCTTGGCTAGGAATAGGACAAGAGTGTATTCTGACAAGTAATAAGATTTTAAAGATCACATTTGGGCTGTCAGGAAGGATTTTTATTTTAATGAAGTGATGACTGGGGGCAAAACTCATTATTTCCATCTTTCTTACGAGTCTGAGCAAAAGCAGTAAGGAAGAGAGAAGTGGGAAACTCTCCCTTCCTGCCAAGCAGTGAAAGATGAGATTTGAGGCCTTGAACCAGCTCTCTCCAACCTTTCCATTTGCTCTAAGAGCTCAGGCCATCAGCATTACAAAATACCTGTGAGCTGGAAGCAGCTCTGGAACTGACAACTCTGCCTAGCCAGAACACACAGGACTTTGGAGCCCTGTGGTAACAGGCTTTTCCAGAGAGTCATGACCATCCTTGGTTCCATTAAGAATAAATTAGTGTGGCATCAGTCACCTAGTATGGCTTACACCTCTCTCTTGCACCCTAATGCCCTCACAATGTCTTTCCAGTTCTTGAGTTGTTGATTTGGTGGGGTTTGTTTGTTTGTTCATGGGTTTTTCGGTTGGTTTTGGTTTGTTGTTGTTATTGTTTGTTTTTCTAGGAACGAAGTTGAAGCTTCAAGCCTTGACTGGATTTAGGTATTTTTCATTCCAGCCTCATGCTCCCAGGAACAGTAAGTACATCCTGTAGGATGTTGCAGTTTGATTTGCACTCATCTGGAGTGAGTCACTGCTGCCTGGATGTTACGTCTTGCATGGATGCCATCCTGGCAGCCCAGAAACATTTCAGACTGTATTGATTATGATAATAATCAGCAACAATGGGCAGTTCACAAGACTGAGAGAGATCATTATACTTTGAAAACACAAATTTCTTCTCACTGTCAGTGATTACTGCTGTTTATCAACTCACTAAGACCTAAAATCTGAATAATCCTCACCCTATTTTAGAGGAAGAAACAATAATAAGAACTTCCTATTCTCTTCAGAAACATGAGTTTTTATTTTAATAATGTAATGAACACAGAAAGACTTATGTTCCTATTGGAATATAAAATAAACCAAATGGAACCATTTATAATCAGAATTTTATCTGAGCAATGTGCTGTCTGCATCACCACTGCCTACAAGATTGTGTTCCATTATATTACAGCAGTAATAGCAAAGAAACTAAACTATTTGCATCAACAATAATGCAACCAATTTTCAAGACTTGCATGTCAAAAATCCATTATTCCAGACATGATTACCTGGAACTGCCGATAACAATTGTCACCAATTACACTTTCTTACAATGTAGCAAGATTTTAATTTCTCTTTTTCCACCCCATCTTTTCTTCCTTTCTTTTTGTTTTGTTTTTTTGTTTGGTTTTTTTTCCTCCTCCAAAGGGGTGGGGCAATGTCGCCATCACTTACTTAGATTGGAACATCAGATTTAGTACAAGCAGCAGATGTTAATACGGAAAGACAGAACATCTCAATTTTCGCACTGTTAATTCAGCTTACTGAGCCAATTTCACAATTCTCACATTCCTCTACTCCTAAGAGAAAATGCTAATTTAGATTGTTAAAACTGACACAGGTTAGGGTATAAAGGATAATTAGCATAAGTTCCTACACAAAGTGTTTTTAGCACCATTAATCAACTCCCACCTATGCATACACTTTTTTAGACAGAAGTGGTGTTGAACAGTTCTGAAAAAATCTCTAAAATACTCTGTATTAGTAAAAAATCCCCCAAAACCCATTGTAAAATTTGGTTGGAAGCATTTTCCAGTGAAAGTATCTAATGTGCAGCTATAGCAGAACTTTTATTTTACACATGAGAATTATTAAAAGCTCATAAAAGCATTCTAGAAAAAATACCTGTATGATTTTTAAGATTGTAGGGGATGTGCTAAAATGCAAAAATACATCAAAATGCATTAACTGGTTTGGAGTTTTTCCACTTTCTCATCCTGAACACCAGAAAACTTAGAGTTGCATAGAAGAATATAGTTCTGCATTGCACTCCATTTCATTTATACACATAGATTTCAAGTAAATTAGCTTTTCATTAGTACAAAATGGTTTCATTTTCCTTGAAAATACTACTCAGGGTGGAAAAATCCAATATCATTTTAGAATGTTTAGTCTAGGAGCATATTCTACATAAAATCTATGTTAGAGTTACAGTTCATATGAATTATTTTAAATGATACAAAGTGAACATATGAACTACCCTGGAAGGAATTTTTAAAATTAAAACACAAAATAAAGATATTAGGATTATTAGTTCAGGAAAGAGAGAAATTGTACAATTCCAGTGACCTTCTTGTTGATCATTGTATTAAGTTCCATAAAAAAAGTGTATTTCCTAAGTCAGACAAGCGTAGAAATGAAAATTCCAGCTGCCAAGGACAGAGAGTTTCAGGCATTTTAATGCTAAAGCAGACAAGTCAAGTAATTATTGTCTCTAATTGGCACTTCCACAAGATGTAACAATTTTTACAGTACCCACAGCCAAGTGGCACTTAAAAAGGTGAGAAATTATTTCCTGCCTTGGGAAAAGGAAAAAAAAAAAAAGAAAAAAAGAAAATCACATGCTTTTCTAATCTGAGCTTTGCAGAGCGAAAGACTGGCCAAGCACTTCAAGGTCTGAATCAGCAAATCACTTAAGCACATACTGAATTTTAAGCATGTGCATATTAACACTTGCCTACAAGTCTATATTCAGTCTCTGTCTGGGATGCTTAACTGCTTTATTGGTTCAGTGTGTGCCCAGTTTAGGTGAACACTATTTTGTGTGCGATTCATCTCCAAATTTTGACCATTAGTTTTGAACCTACACATGTTTAGCCTCTGAGAGAGCTGGAAGAACTTGCTACTGCTTGTCTACACAGCACAGACATAGGGCTGGATTTATCTCTCTAGCATTGAACACATTGAAGGTAACTCAGGTCATCTTGACACCCATCTCCTGCTAAGCAGGGGCTGAGTCTTCTTGAGGTCTGTGTCACATCTGTCAGCCCTACACATCTCAAGGGACTGACATGGCAAGTGCCAGTAAACACCTAATTTAGCAACTATAGGAAGTTATTTTCCAATACAGTCAGAAGGGTTTGAATTAGTTGTCCTTATTTTGTCATGTCCTCCCAGCTGAGATATCTCAGAGCATCCCAACTTGGTACCACATGTTCCTCCAGAAGTCATATGTCATATATGGAAGGACAAGAACACCTTAAATGCACTCAAGCATCTCAAATAATAATAAATATTTGTGTGGTCAACTAAACTGGGCTCAATGGAGATGAGAGTTATTCAGTCGGTCCCTTGTTTGCTGAGATGAAGTTCTGTAGGAAAAAAAAGGAGGTTAGAAAGCTATTCAGTTGTGAACACCACATACTAAACACCTTATCTGAAGCTGGAACTGCATCCAGTCCTTAGAGATGCATTTACTTACCTGTGAATAGACATCTGGTGCCATTTCAGATGCCTGAGGCTATGCACAGCATCTGTACAGACCTGACAAATATGATGCAGGACCTAAGGGAGACCTGTGACCTTTAGGAATGCTAACTGGAACCCAGAACACACTTATGTTCAAGTAACAGAATTGAATCTAATGCCATATTAACAAGCTTACCAGAAGCCTGAAGTAATGCATCTTATTAAATAAGACCTCAGGAATCAATAGCATTACTTCTACCAGTGGTTCGAAATCAGGGAAGGAATCCAGGAGGAGAAAATGTACAAATCCTAGTTCACAAAGTGCAATCCACCTCTTCTACTATTTGTAGGCTACGCTAGATTTTCATTAAACTAATGTTACTGGAGAAATAAACATAGATATTGCAGGTATGGTTCAGAGGGGTTTTAATTCTTTTTTACCATTCTCCAAAAACCCCAGATCTGCTTAACCAAATCCAGAAGTGCTTATTTTCCAGAATTTATCTATACTGCCATGCAACTGCTTTGTTCCTTATAAAGAAGCTCTTATTGACCACAGCAAGCTCAGCTTTACAATGGGCAACATCCATAGGATAGATCATTTATACTGGAACCAGTAATAGATATCATTATAAAGTCTTGTCTCCATTTAGGGGACAGAATATGGTTTAATATGAGGCTATGAGACTAAATATAGAAATAGAAAGTTTTATTGTAAATATGATAACAATGAATTATGAATGAGTAGAAATGAATTAGACAAATGGCGCACAACAAACAATCAAGCAGCCAACAGCAACAACAAAACAATAACGTCTCATCGGTGATTTCAGATCTTTGTGCAGCAACAGCTGCCGCCAGTAGGGGGCGCCGGGCAGCAGCAGACTACTGACACTGTCGGATAGCCAGAGGGGGCGCTGCAAACAGTGGTGGGTTCCCGGGAGGTCCCAAAAGGGAGGAGGTCCTGGGGGCAAAGGGGAAGGGTTTGGAAGGGGGTCTCCCCCAGTGACACTCAGGTGGCAGAAACCGGTGGCGTACGACGCCAGCTATGGCAGCAGCACCCACAGCAGGGCAGAAACTGTGAAAAATGAATCCACCTCATCAGCAACTGGGGCAGCGGCAGGGAAAAGGGAGGCAGTGAGTCAGCAGCCCACATCATGGCAGTGGCAGCATGCTGAGGCAGTGGCAGCTTGTGGGGTGTGGGGGCCGGTGGTGCTGGTTCAGGGTGGACATCCACCAGCCGGCCCCAACGCCCATGGAGCCGAGGGGAGCACAGCGCGGGCTGCCCTGCCCTCTGTGGGCTCTTCACTTTTCTGGGCTGCCAATTGCAAGTTCATGCGCCCTGTTCTCTGAAACTGCAGCCAGTATCGAGCTACAGAGGTGTGGGGAACCACAGCCCACTCCGCGGTGAGGAAGGCATGGGGCTGCAGCCGATTCTGTGGTGGGGAAAAAGAAACTTGCAAGCAGCTCGTAGCTGTTCTCACAGCACACAGCTCCACCACCCACTTGAGCAGCTGGTAGCCGGGGCGCCTCCAGAGCTGCGCTGCAGGACTGGGCCTCCCTCCCTCCCATGGCCGGGGCATGGGGTGGCTGCGCGAAGCATCCGCCAGCAGCAACCCCCGCCATGCTGGCGATCAGTGCCACAGGGACTGGGGCTGTAAGATTACTTGTAGGATACTTGTTATGATATTTGTGGATGGCCCGAGCTCTTGTTCTCTAGCATTTCTTCTTATTATCAAAGTCCAGTACCAGATAAAGGAATAAGACTCGCAGCTTCTCAGTTTTTCTTGCTGTTTATGAAGTTCTTGTCACAACTTCAGCATGCCACCCAAACCTGGGTTTAACACACCAGAGCGTGTGCTGCGAAAAGCGAAAAGTGAAAAGCGTGTCAAATGGCGGCTGCATCTAGATTTTAAGGACTCTAATGACCAATTAACAGATACCACTTATTATGTTTACAATTCTGTACCAGTAATCCTAACTTGTTACTAACACATTATTTCTACCTTAAATCTATTGTACCAATCTCTAAGTGCCAGCTCTACTGCAGTACAAAGAGCAAGAAGAAGAAGAAGAAAGAACTCAAGGCAACACCCAAAATCCTCCATCTTGTCTTCTTTTATATCTATACTACAAAACGTAAAACTATAAGTTTCACTTCTGTGACAAACTAAACTATAATCTAAGTTATATTTTTGTTGCTTTTGCTTCTTCCATTAATGTTGGAAGCTTTTCCCAGGGACACAGATCAAAAACTGTATCTTCCTGGGTTCTCTGTGAGGGTCCCAGATCCTCCAGGGCAATTTGAGGTGTAGTCTCGATATCCTGGACTCCAACATGGGGCGACCCCGGGACTCGGTGAAATCGCCGTGGCTCCACTCCTGTGAGCTCCCAGCCCCTCCCCTGCCCCCCGCATGCACCCACCCGTCCTCCTCGGCAAAAAGAAAAGTTTTGAGATGCATGGTAAAACCACGACAGGTCTATGCTGAAAGAAAGAAAAAATCATCAAACTAATTTACATTTTGAAGATGTTAGTGTAGCGAATAAAGCCAAAAGAGGAATTTCTTAATGGATATCAGGTATAGCTGGCCCACACGGAGAGATTAAACCTAAATTTACTTTGGTCACCAGGTACGTTGGTCTATGATGTGACTGAGTACTGTCCAGTCTTTTTGGTTTTTGATTTGTTTTTTTTCCCCCTAGTGAACAGTGACTTTACTGATTTACCAAAAAATAAGGCTTTAAAGTAGAAATACAAAATCCCTGGACACTGTAATGAAATCAGTAATTATTTTCATCCATGAAGACAATGAAAAATGTCCTTTGAAACATACTATTTTGTTTCAGTTTTTAAAAATGCAGTTTTACTTTCATCAGAACTAACTGACTACATATTTTGGAGGATATCTTGTACTTAAAAAAATCATCTACACTGACAGAAAAAAGGGCAAGTAATAAGATCAATTAACTTTAGAAAGAAAAAAAAATTATGTAGTTGTATTGATGAAACACTTGAGTAGAAATAATTGTTCAACTTTTTTTGTTTTGATGATACATTTTACTATATCAAATTTCCCCACCTTTTTTTTTTTTTTTTTTTTTTGGTGTATGTGGTTTGGCTACCAAACAGAAAAGAAACTGGATTATTCATCCAGCTCTAGTGCCAACAAGTATGTCCATTAGTGTTAAGTATTGTAGTTTTTTTTATTCAGCCATATGTCCACTTTGGCTAGGACTGAGGCCAGCTGCTAATTTTATACAAGATATAAACAGATGCTGTGTAGCAATCTTGATGCTTCCTTGCTTAAGATTAAAACTACGCTTTAAAAAGGAAAACTCTTTCTTTAGTGATTGTTGCAGGTCAAACATGTCTATGGTAATGACCATTTAAGACAAAACCACTTTCGTAGACCTGCTTTCACGGATGATTTTTTCTTTGCTTCTTTTACATGGCTCATGTAGGAGGTAAATATCCACAGGCACTTACCTGATAAACAAGCATTTTTTTTTCAAGATTCTTCACAAGCAACTCCCTGGATCCTGTTTCCAGATGGAATATGAAGGCATTCAGATGCCTTGAATAGATTTTCATATATGCTGGTCCTTTGCCAGGAGTAAGACCTGGAAATGGAAGAGTTCCTAGGTGGATTCGGTATCCAGAAATATCGAGCTATTGGGTAGATCAATTTCCTTCTCAGCAACCTGCTTTTGGTGATCTTGTACAAACTTTGCCCTCTGAACACTATGGTGTGCAGACCATTTGTTGCCTTGAAAAACTATTTATCCTTGTTTATGTAGACTATAAAACTTTCAAAGTCTACTTGTTTTTAGTGCAGGACTATCCTGGGACTAATTTTCCTTTCTCTGTGTTTAAAAGCACCTTGTAAAAAAGACCTTTTTTCTGCAAAAGCTTAATGCTCAAGCTTCCAGAAGAAACTAGCTATATAATGGTGTTTGACTTGTTTATCTCAAAAGTAAATGGTAATTTAAACAAATGTAAAAAAGCCTTTTCTTTTAGGAGTACACTGATGTGCTAATTTCTCATAAGTATGGATTTGGTGGTAATCTCTGTAAAGAATATACAGAATGATAACCTGGCTGTACTTCACTGTATGTTTAGCCTCATGCAAAAGTCAAATCAACTGGCTTTTTCTAAATTACTTCCTCTCTTGATATATGGACCTTATTTACAGCCTCCCTTTGTGCAACCATAACACCATCACACAGGGCTTAGGTTCTGAAAACCATTGCAATTGCCTGAAAATTGATTTGATGTCTTTTGCCCATCCCTCCCTGAAGTCCCTCAAGACATTTTAATATGAGCCGTGACATTATGATGGATGAAATCTGGCATTTTACTGTAGCAATGCTACTCCCATGTGGAAAATAACGGTTTGTTCAAAGCCCATCTTCCAGCCAGATTTAGGATATACACTAAGCCACATCTTCAGTCTCCCCCTTCTCTCTACTCTTTCACAATATCCTTTGCAAAAAGCTTCATTTTGTACATCAACCTGTCTCAGTACCAGATTCTTGCTAATCCTCACCACTCTGTGAAGCTTGAAGCACAAAAACTACAGCTGCACCCTTTTCCTTCCAAAACTGTCTTGGACAAGCAACACATGCAACTAATTCACTGATAATTATCTGAACAGAAAACTAATCTGCCTAATATGTGGAATCATCTCTGACAATATCAGGCTTCTGGTGAACTCTAGCTGTAGGGATAACATGTTACATACAGACATCCTGGCACAAAACTATCTTGTCTTCTCTGTTGGATGACCTGAACTAGATAAACGGAAGCTGCCTGAAAATGAATTAAGTTATATTGGGAGGTTTTATTCCAATTTTTAAGAAAAAGCTCTACAAGGTGACCAGTGAAGCACCCAGTGTTGATGGGCTATCAAATATCCTCCTGTGGGTATATCTGAAACACTTTCACTCTCCACAGCCACTTGTGATAAAGAAAACTCACCCAAATATTGTCAGTCCAGTTAGTTGAAGACTGAAGCAATGAGTTAGCTCTTATAGATGTTTGTGTGCTGAATTTACCCAGCTGAAATCCAGGCAAAGCAATGATGATTTTGACTTTCTATGTTCTGAAAAATATGAACTAAATTTAGATACATAGAACATTTAAGAATATTTTTTCTAGCCTTCATCTGGGAAAACCTATTTTGTCATCAACTCTTGTAATACTTTATTTTGTTCATAAATAAAGTTGCAATCACACTGAAAAGCATTTTACTTCTTATTCAACCTTAAATTCCTGAGCGTCTGAAGTGGCCATCTATTTCTGTTCATCAAAAAAGATGGTGTGTATGACATATCACAGCATAAGCTGAACCTTGAATTTTCTTCACTGACAGTGATGGGATTGCAGTGTGACTACTTCAGAAGTGGACCTCTCTGATGAAAACTGAACCAGGGGAAGGAACAATACCACCAGAGCTGCCTTCCAAAACCAGATCACGAACCTCAGCAGGAAACAGTGTAGTAGGTGCTGCTACATAGGAATATCCTAGGAAGCACTTTTTCCATTGAATTTTATACTATTCGTGTTGATTTGAACTGTTCCCAGTCACCACTGTCTGCTAGGGAATGTTGTTACTCTTAGTTTTTAAATAGTGGAAAGAGTGCACTGCAAAGTCATTGGCAATACATTTGAAACTGTTGATGTATAAAAGATGTAGGCAAGTGTCAAGGAAATTTTACAAACATTACAGTGCAAATTGATACTTAGTTGGCCATGGGATTTTGGCACCTAAAATCTCAGGCTCTGCCTTGTCTCAGTAGCACACCTATGTGTCACTGTTTAGGGGGAACAGTGGAAATGAATTAAAATAAATTCAATATCAAATTTTCCAAGACTTGTTTGAGTATAAAGATAAAAAGAACTTTTATTAAAACAGAAAATAAAAATATATGTTATGTATTAAAAAACACCCTTATCAAAACAATGTAAAAGCCAGAAAATTAAATTAGGTATCCAACGTAAGAAAATACAAGTAGCCAACACACAACAAAATAGTCCTTCTCGATGAAATAACTCAAGCTTTTTGGCTTGAAGCAAAGCCTGCCTGCAAGCAAGTGCAAAGGTATGGGAGGGGTTTCAGAGCTGCAATGACTCCTGGTGGCTAGAGGCAGTGTTGGAGGGAAGAAGGAGTCAGTAAAAACAGGGATTCCCACAGGGACTTCCTAGGGGAAATGCTCCCATGGAACAGAGAGAGAGAAAATCAGACATAGAAAGAGAATGAGGCTGGATAAGCCTCAGGAGAGCAAACTGGTACTGGCTCCCCCCCGGGGATTTTGGGGACCCATGGGGGTAGGACTGGGTTTTGGAGCTCCCATGACCCTGATGGAGATAGGGAGAGGGACCCCAGAGCCCATGCCATGAGGAGAGAGAGAGAGAGAGAGAGGGAAAGGCAGGGTAGTTTTTTTCTAGCCAAATAAGGAGTTTGCAATGAGAAAGGGATTCAAGTTGACACCGGAGTGCCACGGTGTTCAGGAAACAGTCTCTTAGGTCCTGGTCTAGCCAGCATGTGGTCAAGGATGGTGTTGTCAAGGTCCTGAAGAGCAGCAAGTCCATCCAGCAGCTCAGTGTAGCCAGAAAGAACAATGGCATCTGGGCTTCGCTGTTTTTTATGCCCTTTGTCCTGGCCCAGAATTCCTCACGTCTCACACATGCGTGTATGTCCTTTTTCCCACCCCAGAAGGGCATAGCCTTGCGTCCCATTAGTCCGTCTTCTTCCCTACCTACTTCTGGTCCCAAACTGCGGGAAGTTTCTTTTTTGCCATGTGCTCTGGTCCAAACATGGCGACTGCCCTCCTTCAACCTGGGCACCCTGCACTGCTCCACCAGCACAGTGGCTGTGGCACTCCTGAGTGAGCCGCCACGTGGTGAGCGGAGCGGAATGGCCTGCCCTGCCCTGCGAGAGGGGCTGCACCTGATGGGCACCAACACCCGCGGTGCAGCAGCGGCAGCTGCGGGATAAGCGCCGTGGGGGTTCGGCGGAGGCACGGAGCCACAGGCATGGTGAGCAGCACCAAGCTCCACAGTGCGGGGAGGAGCTGCTCCCAACCCCGGCACTGCCCAGCCTGGGGCACGGAGCTGGCAGCAGTGCGGGTGGGGGGCTGGGCCTGCACCCCCTGCCCTGCCGTGCACGACCCTGCTTGTAAACAAAGGGGAAAAAGTTTTCCGTAAAATAAACCATAACACTGTCCCCGTGATACTGCTGGACAACACAGTCCTACCCCACAGAGCAGATTCCTGGTTTCATTGCACTTCCAATAAAGATTTGTACCCCCTGGCTTGTGTGCATATCCCAAATCCCATACTGCAGAAAATGTGGGGAAAAAAATGGAGTACATGGTGGCTCAGGACTGCGAGTTGAATAACCCCTTAATTATGAAGAAGATCAAAATTGCACCTTTTCCATTTCTTCTGCACATCACACTCTGAGTCAGTTAAAAACTTCCCAAAATGGCCTTTTTGAACTCTGAACACTTGTACATAGCTTTAAAGTGCAAATCAGTGCATTTGTATGTGAAGCAGAAATCTGCAACTCTAGCACTGAAAAAATAGGGGTTTCTTGTGTCTTCTTCCCCCTAATGTAACTATACTGCAAGACCAAGTATTTCATCATCATATGTTACCTTAACAGACAACAGAAAAGCATCTGTATAGTTCATGGAACACTTTTAAAGTATTTCTTGGTGATTGATTTGATTTAAAAAAAAAAAAAAAGAATGCCTGAAAAACCTGTGCCATTTATTTCAGTCCAATTTGTGTTTGATTTTTTTTTTCTTGCTGCCTTTCAGCAAATTTTTGGACTTAGCTTAGTTATTTCATCATGTTTTGGCCCCTTCCCCTACCTCTTCTCTTTCCCTTTCTCTCTTTCTTTCTTTTTTGTAACTACCTTCTTCAAATTCCTTTGACAACCTGAGAAAGTCTTGCAGCTGAACACAGTATTAATTATATTTCAAAGCAAACCTTTTATTCATTTGGGGACAATCTGTGAAACTGAAATCTGTGACTGAAGCTACTGCCAAGCCAATTACTGCAAAATAGCTCAAATATGTCTCGACAGATTGCAATTTTTCCTATTGTTAGATTGTTTATTTTTTAGATCAAAAGGTTATGTTCACTTAAATTAAACTTGCATTTAAATATTCCATAGCTTTTGTGCATGATGTATCTGTAGGTGCATATAGAGAATATACAGGGAGTCGTCTGAGGTAAACAAATTGCATTCAGCTAACAATGGATGTTATTGATCTTTTTTTTGATCAATCTTTTTTAGTAATCATCTTTAAATATACTTTAAACATAATAGATTCATAAATTCTAGGACCAGAAAGCAAAATTACAGTCTAACTTCTTTCATAAGCAGAGGAAAGCAGAAAGAGCTTCTTGCTCTGTCACTTTTGCATCAAACATCTCTTTTACAACATATGAAAATGTGATTTAATATCTTTCAATGGTGGAAAATCCATTGTGTCCATAGGTAAGTTTTCCTGGTAGTTAAGTTTGCATTATTATCAAAAGAAAATTGCTACTGTATTAATTTACTTAATTGTCTACTGTTAAAAAGGAACAAAATCTTCCCAGATTTTGTGCATCTTTGCTCGAATGTGAGAATTCCGAAGGATGCCAATGGAACTCATTTCCCACACTGCTGGGTGTAAGCAAAGCTGATCTAACATGCTTTATGAATTTGTTCAGTTTTGAGTTATCTGATGAATATTTTATACAAATATATGACAACCTATTGATTGCTCTTGACATATTTGCTGCCACAGTTATTCTATTCATAAACATCCAATTGCAAAGCAAAGTAAGAGAGTTAAATCACACAGTTATTTTTGTTTCTAGAAGAAATAAAGCTTCTGCAGTGGGAAAAGACATACACGCATGCACATTCACACACATTTTTGATCTGTCTCCTATGCTAAATATAAATTTCCACTATTATTTGTAAGATGTTTTCTTTGTACTAGAATTCACCCTTTAAAAAGTGATTAGTCAGACTAACATTTGTTGATGTTGCATCGTATTGCCTGAATTCTCTTATTCTTTCTAGTTAATCTTTGTGTATATTTTGGACTTGCTCTTTGCTGCTAAATTTCTTCAATACTTAACAAGCTGAGGAACTTCTGGTCAGTAGAGCAGAAAACAAAGAGATTGCTTCATGCACAGGTTATAATACTACTCCAAATTATCATCCTGATTAAGTTTTCAGATGTGCTTATTGATTGTTGAACACCTACTTGTGTTAATTGCGTATGGACCTCGCAAAAAACATTCTACAGAAGTCTTGAAATTCCCTGACAGGTAGTGGAAGAATTATGACATTATTCTCTTTAGCCAACCTATAAAAAGCAAAGAACATGGATTTGGCTTGTTTTGTATTTTGGCAAAGAATTAAATATCATTCTAACTCCTGCATAAATTCATTTAGAGCTGAAGGCAAAAGTTTCAGAAGTGGTGGACATCCCTAAATTCCTTAATTCCTGGTTTGANACCAACTGGGTATGGGATAACAGGGATAACAGAACATTCCAACAGGGAATAACAGAAACATATATTATTAATATATAACATAGAAATAAATGCAAAGCATACACCGCTACACCTAAATGCCTCTGACTGCAATGGATTCAGAACTAAAGCCCTCAGATGTTTTAGAGGCTGATGAATTCACTTTTACTTTTCTTTGAGATGGGCTTTTTAAAAACTCATCTCACTGAAGTTGATCTCAACATCATGCTGTCACATCTTTAATGGTAAAAACCCTTTCCTGCCCAGTCCACTGCCTGAAGGAGAATTTTCACCAGTGACTCTGGCACTGTTCCAAGGAGGAAACACTATTTTATTTTGTTTTATTTTGGTGTTTGTTTGTTTGTTTATTTGTTCAAACGACATGAAGCAGTACCTAGTTTTTACTTATCCTGGAACTACTGAGTTATAGAGGATCCTAGGCAAGGGAACTCTCAGAAAGTACCATAGAGGAGAGCATGACTATATTTGTTTGCATTTTGTGGGCTGTGATTACTGCTTTTGACTGGTGAAGAATTGACAGCCCTACATCATTCTGTTACCCCCACTTCCCACTTCAGCCACCTGGCATGTTTTTTTCTTTTACACTTTGGATTATTTGTAGTAGGGTGCAGAAATGGTAATCTGTCTCAATGACTGCAGAGGGACTTAGGTGGGTGGTCTTCAAGGCACTCCATCATCTTAAAAAAGTTATATAAAATTGTTCATCATCAACTCGTCTTGGTAAGAATGTTTGGAAAACATGATCCTGAAGGTGAGAGAACCTAATTCTTTCTGGATAAAAATAAACCAGAAGAAACTAAAGGTCTACAAAATGGAATTACCTCACCAACAGGTTAATTCTCATCTTATTTAAAGGTAATTTTGTAATTGCTGCACAGTCCAAGAGACTGAGCCACTGAGGGACCTTGGTATAAAAACTATTGCAAGCCCTTGAATGTTGCAATCCAGCATCTGTGTCCTAAACTTGCCAAGTATAACCTCTGAATGGTCACCAGGCTATTGGCTCCAATGCTAAAACATATTGAGGGGGAGTGGAAGAGGGGAAGGCAATCCAGAAATGGGAGAAGGTAATGCCAAGAAAGTGTCACACGGATATGTACAAGCCAATTACCTTTGTAATTGCATTTTACCAATAAAAGCCAACATTGTGTCCAGATTCCTGTAAGATCTGCTTGCTTCAGTGACAGTTTACAAGTGTTGTCAATGAGTTAATGTGCAGATACAAACTCTCATTGAAAGAGAATGGCTATATTACATGAAGAAGGAGAAGGAGATGAGAAGGAGAAGGAAGGAGAAGGAGAAGGAGAAGGAGAAGGAGAAGGAGAAGGAGAAGGAGAAGG
>WEIV01016487.1:155620-178415 GCA_013390005.1 Calyptomena viridis | reverse complement strand
GTTAAAACAAGTTTGATCTGGGCAAATACCATAAATCTTCAATTTGATGATATTCAAGGCTTGTTTAACTTAGTTTTCCACTGCATATGATACCACAGTTCCCTAGGAGATGTTAAAAATTGTTATGAAAAGCTGACTTAAATTAATAATAAGACTATAAATAAATAAATATTAAGTGTATATATGTGTATGTGGAACTAAGGTAGCTGTTAGCTGAAGTAACTTAAAAATATACTTTAAAGGATTTTGTCCAAACTATATTAGATGCTTGATCTAAATATTAAAACTTTCCAAATTTAAAAAACAATTTTTCCCCCATTCTGGCAAAATCCTATAGTCACTAGCAGTTGAGACAGTCAGAGTATTGATACCTGTCTGTACATGGAGTTAAATTTCCATACATAAGCTTGTGGAAGCTGTGTTGAGAATATTTCTTACCCACAGAATTACAGGTGTTCTGTTAGACAGGATTTACTTAGTTTGCTGTATGGACTCTCAGCCACTTAATTCCTTGATAATTAGTTTCAGTGTGTGCACTTACCAAATATGGGGAGATACTGGTCAAGTGGCCCTAAAGCTTCTTCCTCTTTCTTCTATTATCCTGTGTAAAATGGTATTGCCTGTCAGAAATTCTGGTTCTTGGAGTTTAATGAAACCAAGTATGTGAGATCTAATATACATTACTCCTACTTTCCACCACTCCCATTGATTTAAGGTTATCCTGCATTTTTATGCTCTACAATTTCATAGGTTTAATATTTTGATAGAGTTTATGGCCAGAAGGTACCATTAGATTATCTAGCCTGTCTGATAGCATATCATAACCCATTATGTTTCACATGCATGAAGCATTTTAAGCTCAAAGACTACAATTAAAGGAAGATTTCCAGTCTTCAGAAGACTAAGTCTGTGCTGCAGAGATAGAGCAGGAGGGAAGGTAACAGTTGTGTCCAGGTGGCTGCAAACACAGAGAGTAGATTATGTGATATTTCAGAAAAGAAGGAAAAGAACTCTAAACAGTTTGAGCTGATTGTGCATGAGGTGGGCTAAAATCTCTGAGTCATGACTGATTCGCTGAAATCTCAAAGCATGAAGATTAATTTTGTCCAGTTGTAATCATTGCCTGATTTTAGACTGACAGCCTGTAAGTAAATTATGGACAAATTCAGGACTGTGATGCCACCAAGCAGCTGTAGAAAGGAAGCAAGTACAACAATTCCAGCATTCACCTCTCCTCAATTTGCCTGGCTGTAAAATGGGGATAAAGCAACTGAATTCCTGTATAAAACCACGGACTAAGTAGGAGCTAAGGATTTTGAATATTAATATTATCATTTAAAACTGCTCAAAAACTGTGACATCCCATCTCTACACAGCTGAGGTTCTGTCCTTTGTAGTCAGCTTGAGTAAAGGCTGCTCAATGAACATTTTGCTATAGCATTTGAAGTTTCAACATAAGCTCTAATTAAAAGTCATAAAAATCCTCTTGACTATCCAAGGTTTCATTTTCATGGTTCCACAGGAGTGATTTAGAATAATTCTACTTTATAGACTACGTAATAAATAAAGCCAATCTCAAAATCTCAAAACAAACCCAAGTGAGGTAAGTAGGTTATAAATCTGGAGAATCTAGTCTGCAAAAGCAATGGAATTTTCATGACTTTAATGTGTGATTAAATTATTTTTAGCTGAAGGAAGAAATAATCGTACAAGACAAATATCGAGCTGCATAATTAATATACTAAGGAGTGTATCATTCCAGATGTAAGTCATAAACCACAAAATCTTCAGCCTCTGCTTTTACAGAGGATGACACAAGTAAGGGAGAAGGTTGCTGAAATGATTGACATCCTTGGAAGTTTTAATCCCTCCATCTTCCACTGATAATGTTTAAAAATTTCACTGGAGGGGTATTAACACTGGAGTGCCAAGGATCATTTTGAATGTATAAACCTATTCCCAAATAAAATGGCATCTTCCACTGTGAATGAAATCTTCCAGGCTTGAATATGACAGTGATAAAGGATAATTATGTGCAGCCATATCTTGAAATCCAATCCATTTCCGTATTCAACAAGCTATTGCTACCTGCTAGAAGAAGAAAATTCATCATTTTTCCTTACCCAATAACATAAAATCAGTAATTGTGGTGTGTTTCTTGCTCACTAGTGTTTCTTCTAAGGTATTCTAAAGTGTATCTGCAGTACTTTATTCTCTGTATATATAATTTTTATAATTATTTCATCTGTCCTATGCACATCTGCAAAACTACATCATTTGATCAGCTAGATTACTCTCTTCTCACCTTTATAAATGTTTGACTGAATGCACAGGGAATTTGTGGAATGCAAAGAACAAAGAAACGCAACTTTACCAAGAATAAAAGACCTTACAAAATCTTCACACCTGATATCTCAGTGGCCTCAGTAATTGTACATTGTTCAAGAGCTCTGATTTCCAGCAAGACAAAGTAATCTTTCAACACAACAGGTAAGTGTTAATGGTGAAGTGGACAATACTGTGATTAAGGGCACAGACCTGCCCTCTCAAATCCTGTGTGGGTTATGCAGATTATGAGCCAAAGAGGAACAGGTTGAGTGCAGGTGTTTGGGGAGTGAGAAGGCAGCAGATGGAATGGCTGAATTTTCTGGTACTCCTAGCAAAATTTAACAAAATAATTTCAGTGACTCATATTTACTGAAAACTTTGCAAATATGAAAGTCTGCATCAAGTGGAGTGGAGAGGTTTTTCTTGGGGGAATTTTTTTTATGAGCATTCAAGTGGTTTTCTCCAGTGTTTCTGAAATTTATTAAAGTGGGAGGTAGTGACATGTTCATGAAGGAGAAGGTGCTTGTGAAAGACCAGGACACACATTTCAAATAAATGACTGGGACCTGTGTGATAAACTGGAATGGAAACTATGTCAACAAGGTTTCTCAGTACTATTTTTACAGGATTTCTGAGATTATTTTCTCTCAATTTCTGATGTGGAAATCATAGAATCGTAAAATGATTAAGGTTGGAAAACACCTCTAAGATCATCAAGTTCAATCATTAATTCAGCAGTGCAACGTCCACCATTAAACCATGTCTCCAAGTGCCACGTCCATATGTCTTTTGAACACTTGCATGAATGGTGAATCCACCACTTCCCTGGACAGCCTGTTCCAGTGCTTTGCCACCCTTTCAGTGAAGAAACTACCCCCTTGTGAGAATAACTTAGCGGACATGGATCAGACTGAAACCATAATGTACTATCAAACTGCAGGTGGGTGATCTAGCTAGAAAGATTCATGACTTTTTCCAGAAAGGACTGATATTTTAATATTAGCTATGCTATCATTTCACCCAAATACAGCAACACTCATCTTTTCCAAGCGAGTTACTTAATTTCATGTTGCTGCTTTGAATCAGGCAAAAATGGGGAAGAATTGAATTTACAAGTAACCTCAGGTGGCATGTGAGTAATTAGACTTCTCAACAATGCATCCACTTGGTTAGAGATATCTTTCAAGTTTTTAGCCTTGTGTTGTGGTTTTAATTTTTTATTAGCTGGAGGGGCTATGAGAGAGGCTTCTTTAAGAAGCTGCTGGAAATTTACAGCTACTGTTAGCTCCAAGCTAGCCAAGGTCAACAGGTAATGCCTCTGTGATGACATAGTTAAGAAGAAGAAAAAAAAAAGGCAAGGCAGAACATCATGGCCACTTAAGGGAGAAGAGAGTGAAAAGTTTGATTAACACCAAGGTTGGAGAGAAGGAGAAAGAGAAGATGCCTTAAACGCTGGAATGGAGTCCCAGCAACCTGTGGGGGACTGTAGGCAGTGAAGATTTGCCTGCAAACCCATGGAAGACTGGAAGACTCCACGCTGGAGCAGATAAATTCTGGAAAAAGAGAGGCTGTGATCCTGTGATCCTGTGGGATGTTTGATGTCTATGTCTGGAGCGGGGGGCCTGATGGAGTCCTGTTGAGGTTTTTTTTTCCTTCTCTCAGAAACGTTGGCTGTGTGTCAGAGTCAAACCATAACACCTTGACTAGCACATTTGCTGTTGAAAAATAGCTTAGAAGGGAATACAACATTTCATATGATCCAAAACAAAGTATGATCATAAGCAAAATAGCAACAACAATTTGATCAATCTGGAACAATTTGCTATGATTTAGCTAAAAAAGCAGAATCAACGTGATGTATGTAGCTCTAAATGTGAAGCTCCAACATTTTACAAGGATAATACTTCTGGTAGCAAAATTTGTACACACACAACTGCCAGATCTTTTCTTAAAGTCAGAGCCAAGATCAATCTTTTCGTATCTGCTTGTTAATGACACGTATACTGTGGGTAAATATCACTCACAGTTCAGAGACCTTTGATATTTAGTCTATACACCATACTTGGAAATCCTGGGGATGAAAACTTATGCAATCAGCCTCTGTTAGGAAATTTGGAGCTAGAAATTGAAAGCTTATCAACAAGGAGATACCTAATCTCAGCATTGCTGGATCTTCATACAGTGTATTTAGTTCACCTTCTATCCAGCTTCCTTACTCCAATAATGACATATTGACAGCTGGATTGATCTCAACTAAGAGTCTAAAACATCCAAAAATGTTCAGTGGAAGTTATCTTGACAAATATTGAAATATCTGCACTGCAATGCTCTTTGCTAAAGGAGATTATAAGAATCATGGTAATATAAGACATTCCTACTCTTAACGGTCACATTTAATTGCAATTCAGTCACTGACTTTTTGGACATCATTTGATAATTACTTTAAGGCATCCTGTGGATCCTGAAAGTTTCCATAATTACTTTGCAAAAAAGAAAATATACTTTTCTTGACCAAAAAAGGATTTTGGTTAATGTTTCTTTCTAAAATTTTCTTTCTGTATGAAAGAAACTACAGAACTACAGGACTTTCAGGTGAATCTGAAAAGGAATTATAGGTAGAATTAGGAGTTCAGGAATTGGTGTTTTTTAACACTTCTTGACTTAACTACTTTACTGTAAAAATATTCTTATAATAAGGGACAAATAATTATTCAGATTAAATACTAAAATAAAAAAACAGTAAATATATGTACTATTTTTAATCATAGAGGAGTTGCAACTAAAGATAGTAAATTTATTAGACTAATTAGCACAGACCAGAAGGTAAGGATGTTTTTGAACACAAAAGCGAAGTAGTTGGTTTTAAAGCTGAATTAAACCTGAAAATAAATTCTTAGCTTAATTAAAGAAATGATTGATAAATGATTGTCTAGAAAAGGTGATTGGTGCCAAGGGATAGAAGGAATATTGTTGAGGATCATAGAGATAGTGATGGCCAACAAGAGAAATACTATGATGTATCACAAAATCATGACTCTGATACAATCCATATTTTTGATAATCTACCAGGTCATGAATTCTAGTTCTCAGATGAAGCTTTAGAGGGATTTTGTAAGTATTTTTTGGTGCCTAGGATTGAAATAGTAGTGAGTAACTCTTGTAGGATGTAGAATCTCCCCAACCAGAGGTGGTTATGTCCATTATTTTTTGTCTACCCGGTCCATTCTTGTGCTTTCATTCCATAACTAAGACATTTGGTGAGACTCATGAAGCAACTTAGAAAAATGTTCTGCAAAAAAGACAAATGAAAGATCACAGGCTTTATGAGTCCACTATGGGAATATTTACTGTGATTGTAGTGGAAATGCTTTAGTACAGTTTAAACTTCTTCCTCGGTTATGATCTAAATCCCTTTGTCATGTTTTTGGCCATCAGGGAGTTTCTTCTGATGAGTTTAGAGATTGTGCAGACTGGGAATGGTTGGGAGAGTTCTGAGCAGATATGATCTACCCATATAAGTTTAATATATAATTAAACAAGTCATTTAATCATATTGCTCATCGATTTCCCACACAGTTTCCAGGGCAAGATGGCCTGTAACACATTGTGCTCAGGACATGTGGAAGTACTTCTTGTGATGTATTTGAATGTTCCTTTGAAAAAGAATCTATTACCTCAGAAAAGTGCCTTGTTGGATAAAATTCCCCTTTTAATTATTTAGGTAGGTGTCATGAATGTTCTCCTCAAAGCAAATATACTGGTGTCCAAGGACATAGCTGGATAATGCAATTTTTCATGATGTATTTTGGATGGTTACTGTGTTCATGGAAACAGATAAGTTGGTTTGCAAGTTTTCCACAGATTTCAGTTGGTTGTTGATTTCAGGTTGTTGATTTTGATTTTGTCTGTAGTCTCTAAAAAAAGGAAGATTATACTCAAGGTTTCCTGACAAAGTATAATGAAATTATGTTTGTTGCTGAAATAACATTGGAAATCAATAAATAGATTTCTAGAAGAGATGATGAACTTATAATCTTTTTGTCTTAGATACAACACAAACTTCATAGTATGATAGCTAAAAAAAATCTATCTCCATTAACCTCTATATAACCAACTTCTTTCCAACTGGAAATATAAACTATTAATAGAAACTGATATGATGATCCCTGTTAAAAAAAAAAATAGAAAGGTTTTAGCCAGCCATCAAGTACAGAATTTAAGGAAAGAACCCATGATTTTTCAAAGTAGCATTTCTTATCACTTCTACTTTAACATCGTTTTATGCAATATAGTGCAGTGCAAATTTTTCATGATGACCAAAATGATGGTCTGGTCCATGTTACACCCTAGTGGGGCAGATTCATTGGAGATAGTGGAAAACCAGTACAAATCAGCATCTGGAAAACTGGGTCAAAACCCCCAATGTGAATTCAAGTAAAGTTTTCACACTTGTGCATCACCCTCTGCTCAGGGCAGGGCTTTTCCTGGGATTATTTTTATGCTTTTATATACATCTTATGTAGTGTGAGATTCCAATAACCATATTTAAACACCAGGCAGAGACATTCATCAATCAGGGATATCAACAGAGCCTGGGTTCTGGAAGCAGAGTGGCTGTATCCATTAATATTCTTATTCACTGTTTGAGGAATTTATGTTTAAATGAAGTTTGTCACCTACACATCTATAAATATATATATAAATCATGTACAGATTAAAAGAATAAAATAAAGGGGGAAAAAAGGCAACAAATGAAAAACTGAATGCTGAAGGAGAAAACTAGCCCTCAATAAGCAGTTTATGGTAATTCCTACTTTTGATTTGTTTGCTTCTTTTTTTCATTACCTTAGAAAATTTGGGTTGTGTAATCTTTTGGTGGAATAATATGAGTCAGGGATATTGCGGAGATCACACAGAGCCCTGTGAGCTCAGCAGCCTCATCAAAGTTACAAATGGGTTCACATCTGCTCAGACACAGGAATGTCTGACAGCCAGGGTTAAATGTGCCAACCTCCAAGGTACTGAGGAAACAGTGGGTGATGGTGTTACCCTGGTGATTTTTCCTTTTCATTTTTTTTTCCCCCTTTACAAGTGTCTTTAACAGAACTTTTCATTTTGGGTCGAGCAAAATGACATGTCTTATTTCAGCAATAAACACTTTCCTCTCTGCCCCCGTTACTCCCCCAGTCTTACACTTAGCTCAATTTTTTATTGTTGGTTTTTTTTTATCATTCTGTTGCTACCATCACTGTTTTTTCCAATTTGGCAGCTAACTCTGAAAAAATCAATTTTTCACACAGCCTGACTCAGGGATATAAGTTGGTGCCAGGCTTTAAAGAAACACGAGGCTCTCAGTATGTCATCCTTGGTGCATGCTCAGAAAAGATCTCTGCTCTACAGCTGTGCCAGTCTGTGCATCCTTTATTGCTGGTGCAACAAGGGTGACAACGTGTGTCAGGCCTGGTGGGAGCTGCTCCTTGTGACAGACAGGCACTCAGCTACAGCCTGCTGTCAATTTTACCTGCCAACAACTCCTCCCAGAGGCCTGAGTCTGCCAGAGTTCACAAAAACAAGGACAAACAGTTCAGTTTTATTTTTTTAAATTATTATAATTTTTAATTATTATAATTACTTTTTCATAAGGCAATTCAGGTGCTCAAAAAACAGGTTGAGCTTGGAGAGGAGGCAGATGACAAGTGATAAGGGGCCAGCTGTGAAAAGAGATTTTAGTCTTGCTATTTGCACATACAAGTGAAATTCTCTGTTAAATGGAACTGGACAAGGAGAAAATAAATTCTCTCTTATTTATATTTTGTGTAAGACAATTTTGAGATCTCAGACATCAGATGTTAAACTGGGTTTGCAAGCTATTAGGGAGAGGATATCCTCATGTTCTCATGCCTGTAGGAGCAGCACATCTGGTTATTAGAAATGCAAAGATTTCTCCTCCCTTTTGCAATCCTCCCCAGAAGTGGGATACTTGCTACAATAAATCATGCATTTAATTGAACCTAGTGAATTTTATGTCCCTCTAGAAGATAACAGGCAGGTGGACTGTGCACAAAATATCTTTGGTCATTAATAACTTTCTATGCCTTTTACTCTGCAGTGTGTTGATGAGAAATTTGACATCATCTCTAGGGGAAAAATTCTAACTGATGTCCTGTTCCAAGAAGCCTTTAAGAAAAAAAGAAAAAAAAAAGGATGATATTCTGTACAAAACATGCCTTAGCACCTTAGGCATTGCAAGGATCCCCAGCCAATGTGCTGAGGAATAGCATAGCAACTGTCACCAGGGAAAATGTCAAAATTCTGAGACATGCCAAAAAAAAAAAAAAGAAATAAAAGCAGGCAACTGGGGAAAGTTCCAGCTTCCCTTAGATCTCTGAGAAATTATTTAATTCCCACCTTTGGCAGATAAAATATAGTTAAATTTCATTGAATTTAACAACATCTAAAAGGGGGGGAAAAAATCTCATGTATTTGAAAATATATGAAGTCATTCACAACATTTGTAGAGGGGGATGCAAACTTAGCAAAAGAAAAAAATGAAAATCCATATTTTTTTAATATAATGCAAAAAATTATGCTGGCTCTCTTCAATAATACATTTGTTTTCTACATCCTAGGTCTTTTTGCACCTCAGGTATCCAAACAAAAAACAAGAACCATTTGTTTCTCTTTAATGACTACAAACCTTAAGGCATGTATTGTTTAAAACAGCTATTGGAGAGTGATTTTTTCAAACTTACAACATTTGGTGTTCTTCTTTCAGTCCTTGCTTAGGGGATGATGTGAAAAATCTCATATTTTACTTTTAAGATTGTTTTTAAACAAGGACCAAATATGCAGCATGACAGAATCCCAAGACAAAAAGAAGCCTATATACACATCACATGCAAAAGATGAAGACATGCATCAACTGCTTAACTATATAAGTAGTTTTCTTCTGATTTTTCTTTCTTTTACCCATTATCTATTCATTTCTCAGCATTGCAGCCTTTTTTGAAGGAAGGTCATCACTTCATCTCAAATGAAGAAATGAAAGAAAGAAATCTTTATGCCACTACCTGAAGGGGGCCTACAGGAAAGCTGAAGAGAGACTTCTTATAAGAGCATGGGGAGATAGGACGAGGGAGAATGGAGGGCAGGTTTAGATTAGATATTATGAAGAATTTCTTTACTGTGAGGGTGGTGAGGCTGAAATGGGTTGCTCAGAGAAGTTGTGGTAGCCTCATCTCTGGAAGTGTTCAAGGCCAGGTTGGTTGGGGCTCTGAAAAACCTAGTCTAGTGGAAGGTATCTCTGCCTATGGTAGGGAGATGAAACTAGATGGTCTTTAAGGTCCCTTCCAACCTAAACCACTCTGTGATTCTATGATTCTCTGAAATTTGACTTCTCACTTATCCCTCTTCATGTATAATTCTGTAGTTAAGGGCATCTCTAAGAAGTGGAATATAGAACCTCAGGTCCTGTTAGATCAAAAGGGAACTCCAATGTTGATTTCTTCATCCTCGAAACAAAACTCTTGCCCATAATTGAAAAAGGTCTTTTCAAAGCCATGGTCATTATTCACACATGACCGTTGTTCCATTGTGCCCTGTTGGGTGAGGACATGCAACCCTGTTGCATTCCGAAGTTCAGTATGAAGCCTTCATTTGATCATGTTTGGTTTTTTTCTTAATGGGCTGGAAATATCTTTGTTCTTGATCTTTCTTCTTGGCAAATCCATTTTAATTAGCATGTAGGAGTTGCAGAAGAATTGCATTATTATTTTCTAAGCACTAATTAACTATACAACAAGCTGAAGCCAGGAGATTTTTACTTAGGCAGCGAGGTACCTAAAATAAATATTTTGACCCTTTTCCATCGCTCCAGCACTAAAAGATTTAAAATCTGGGAGCAATTTTCATTTCTCAACTCAGAGAATACTTTCCATTGACTCTGCTGAAGAAAAATGTTGACATACTGAAACTGTGTTTTGTATTTTTTTTTCAGTCCTTGTCTTATAGTTATTTACTTTCCTTTTGGATTATTGTCTACAGAACTTTGATACTGTGTTATTTAGCTATGTTAAAAATCTTGAGATAAACTACTTAGGATAGGGAAGATGACTTAGCGGGAAATTTTAAATTCTTTCATTTTGAAAACAATGTTGGTCTGCTGGAAACAGTCATTGGAAAAATAGTTCTGACATTAAAAACAAAGTAGGGAAAAAAGTAAGAAGAAAATTGCTAGAAAACTAAGGTGGTCAGGTACAGATTGAGAAAAGAGCCAGTGTTAAAAAGATGTTTCTTGAGAGTATCTCTCCTAACACAGCAAATGATAGAGTCAAAATAATACCTGCCACATCCTTTTCCTTTTAATATACTTCTTGTCTCATAAACCTTCTCCACCCATTTCTTCTAATAAACTTTTTTTAACATTTACATCCTCCAGGCTCACAGGAGACGTCATATGAAATAGTTATGTTTCTCTTCTGTATGTGTATAAAGTCATTAATATTTTGTAGGTCACAAGGTTTTGTCCAATTCAGAATCAAGAAAACCTGTAAAATGCATCTTAAATTACAGTTCTCATCAATCTCTAAATGTGAGAGGGTTTTGAAATAAACATACAGATTAGAGTAGTGAGAAGGTAAGTCAGCAAGCAATCTTTTTGTGTTTGAGCCATTAAAAATTATTCATATTACAGTCAATTTTTTTTACTTCTTGTTACAGTCCTACTGAATGAAAGGCCCTGGGAAGTCAAAAGAGAGCAAATTTGGAAGAAACCAAGCAGCATATGGTCAATCTGGATAATTCACTGCAACTGGAGATCATTGAAACAAATTCTGTTGCTACATCTAATAAGAAACTTAATAATTTTATGGCCATTAATGCCACAAACTAAATCTGCAAGGAAATGATAATCAAATATCACATTTCAGGGCATAAACTAATTGCCCAGCAGGTCAGGGAATTGTGTGTTGTCCCTATGTTACACACATGGTTAGATTTCCTCTGAGTTTTCATCTCTTTTCCTGAAAAAAGGGAAAACCAAGAACTATTTGAACCTCCATTGTTGGATGGAGGAATGTAGAAATCCAGCATTGTAAGGAATGAGAAAAATGTTGTTATAATGTAAACTTCATTTTCCTGGATAAGTCTATTTTTTAACATATGTCATCTTTCCACTGTATCATATTCCTGTGCCTGAGAGAAATTAAAAGATATATGAAGAGTCAAGGAATAATATTTCAGGGTTGCTGTCTCACGGAAGTTTACCTATACAAGAGACTTTTTTCATTCATTTCCCTTGGTGGTTAAAATCAGAAATGATGATGTGACCCCAGCTTTCCAGGGTGAAGCTGTTATGACAGTTAATGGGGAAAAGAGAAGGACGTGTCAGGACAGATCCCCATCTCTATAGAGAAACATATATTGGGGCTGTATCCAATTTTTCTTTCTTAAAAGGCACAGAAAGAACAAAAGAAAGAAGAAAGCATCTTGCCTTAACGCTAGGATGCCTCTATTTCATTGTTTGCCTACAGGGCTGGCCTGAATCCTTGATCCCATTCCATCATAATACAAGCAGCAATCATTTTTTCTTCAAAGGACAAAGTGTGTCCACTTATGGGGAAAAAAATATAAAAAGGGAAAGGATATGCCTCTACTAGCTCAGAAGGTCTTTACAAAACCACCATTTGGGGGAGATCTGCAAGGACACATATAAGTAGTGGTTATCAGGAGCTGGGAGGGTCTGTGAGAGAAAGGTCAAGTCTATACATATCCTAAGCATTTGCTACCTGCTGTTGCCAGGCAAAGGTTAGCAGGCTAAATGAACCTTATGTCTAACCCCATGTGGTATTTTTTGTGTTCTTATCTGAACTCCTGTCATGCTGAGCAGAGCAGCTCATGCTGAACATTTTTCCTTTTATAGCCTTTTAAGCTACTAAGTCTGATTGGTACAGCATCCTTAGTGAGCAGGAAGATGCAGGGCAGGGGGGAGAAAGGGGCAGGGAAATAATATCTCTCCCTCATAGGTTTTAAGTCATCTGCATGGCAGTTTGTCTCCATCCCTTCCCTCAGTGACTAAAATCTGAGGTGGCAATATCGCCCTCAGTCTTCAGTATCAGTGATTTTGGTGGCTGCCCACGAAAAGAAAAAAAAGTCTCTCTTTTTGTTAATGAAACATTTAAATCTAAGATTTTAATCACACGTCAGGACACTCAAAGTTAAGGTTGCCACAGCAACACTACAATAAAGCTCTTTGTGCAGAGCAGTTAGTGAAATGCACAGTTTAATTAAAAATTGTCTCAATTATGTGACAGTTTTCATCCCCCTAAATCCTATTCTTTTATTTTCCCTCTCTGAAATGTCATTGAAATGAGGGGAAGGACAAGACCCATGGTGGCAGAGCCAGGCAGACAAGGCCTGAGTTTGGGTCATGGTGATGGAGGCCAATCAACGCACGTAACCTTCGTTTTCTACTTGTGCAGGTCTCAGAATTCGTCATGAGTTGGCAGAAAGAGTAGATTTGCTGGAATCTAGGTGGAAAAAAGAAAACTAGGTTCTGTCCTATTTTCTGCCACTGTGAAGGATGTTCTGCTCAAAGAGAGGTGGGGATGTTTTGAGGACACAAAGTGTAGGAAGGTGTTCAGAGAGGGAACTGCTGGGGAAGCAGCATTGTCTAGCGCTTAGATGATCTTAAATGGTGAGCAGGTCCACTGACAAACAGAGACATTGGTCAACTGGTTTGTCTCAAAGGAAGAAAGAAACACTGAAGAATGATACCACGGTGCTCAATTTTTATAGGAAAAGTGCTTTAGGATCCTCAAAAAGCAATTAGACGAATATCTCATTAGAATGACATAGTGATTTTACCTTGTGCTTCATGCAAGGCAGGTGGCACTTTATGTCCTCACTCATCTCCACAGTATCACCCTCCTTGTTTGGTACCTGTTATGCTTTCCCCTTTCTTGGTGAATCATTGGTGTCCCATGCCAGCTGCAGCAGGTTACACCTGCCTCAGTCCTGATGTTGTTGAAGCAGCAAGACATGGTAAGTGCTGGGCCATTCAGCATTTGCCTTCCCCCTTCCTCTTCCCCCCTTCCACTGAGGTCAGAGCCTCCTGCTCCGTAGGCAGCAGCAGAAGCGATGGCAGAGCAGCCCTTTAAAATACCGCAAGAGAAGCAGATTTGACGTGGGCTCATGGGGAAGGAGCCAACAGAAATGAGAAGAAGCAGCCAAAGGTCACTCTGGCCTGCCAGCTGTAAAAACAATCCAAGTGACATGGCAATAAAATCCAGGCTTGAGAGCAACCTCCTCCAGCTCCTAATGGTGTACTCGCTTACCCCTCTGTGCTCCCGCCTGCTGCCTGCAGAATGCCAACACGGATTCGTAAGGCAACCAGCAGGAGGTATAAGGCAGGGAGCAAGGGTTGCACAGAGGGAGAGGAAGCTCTGTCTGGCAAAGGCCAGGGATGATGGGGGGGCAGCCACTGCAGGCCGCTGAGATCGAGCTTTTTAAGTACATTTCAGCATAGCACGTTTGCTCCTAAGAAATCTAATATCCTTTGGGTCAGTGCAGGCCAACTGTTGGATATAAAGAATTCATAGCACTTGCAATCCCCAGATGAACCATTTTCAATTCTTCATGTTTCTGAAAAGTCATTGCATGGATCTATCAGCAGTGGCTGTGCTCCATAACGAGAACGAGGGCCATCTCCTGCCTTAATGCCAAAGTGTAAATATTGCATTGCAGCAAGCAGCAGTAGATAATGCATAATAATGAGCAGGGTTTGTTATGTGATGTGCTAACCACAGCCCTTGAAAACAATGCATGAAAAAAAAAGGAGACACAGAGAGGAAAAAATAATTTTCTTCAGAAAAATAAAGTAGCCTTTGTGTTAGATATAGAAGTTAAATAATCATTTGCAATTCTGAAAAACAGATGACATGGTCAGAAACATGAAGATAAGGATAAAAGACCAGTTCTGATCTGATGAGCCATTGGAGTCATCAGTACAAATTCACTTAGACACCAGCAGAGCTCTAAGCAGAGTTGAATTTTCATGCTGGATAGATGGATGTTTTTACATAGTCTTCTTGCTTTTATTTAATGGGACAGGAATTGTAGGTCTCAGCGCATGATCAAACATGAGAAAAAGAAATATTGTTTGAGCCAACAGTATACAAGAGCGAGTTTCATGATTTTGATACCTAATTTTTCCATTTCTCATCAGTAACACATTTTTTTCTCCCTCCAAAGGCAAGGTACAGCATTTTAATGGCTTTCAATCATCTCTCATTAGGGGCAACAAGCACTTCACAAATTACTGAGCCAGTGTTTGACAGAGGCCAACAAAGTCACATGGATGCAGTGTGAGTAACCTGGCTGGTATATCTTCATCCAAGAATTTTAACAGTATGGGCCAAAATGAAGGGCAGTTTGCTCTCTTTCTAATGCATGACATGCTAAAGTGTCTGTGGCAGGAAACGAGCCCGTGGCCAGTGTCCAAGTTTCTCACTGCCAAGAGACGCGATGTTTGCGTGTTCTTACATGAATCGCACCCGGTTTCCCCAATGCTCCCTTGCTTGTACAGTTCTTAACAATTCAGATGGGATCAAGTACTAAAAGTCATCAGCTTTCATTGCAAGCAGTGGGAACTGATGGAGTTCTACAACTTTCAGGATTCAGTTCTGAAGGTGCCAGGAGTTTTATAATCCCATTCACTAAGGAACAGGCTGAAAAAACGCTTCATACAGATCAACAAACAGACTAGGCCGCAATATCTCTTACTCGTAGCAGGGCAAGGATCTATATGCCAACGGCTCTGCAATATATATTCTTTTTCACAGGCTGTCATAGTGCTGTTTCCAAGTGCCTATTCCTTTCTGAGGCATCCAGGAGAATAAGAATTTGGTAGGCAGGCCATTACTTAAAGATTTTCATAATTAACTTGCACTGAAGAAAAAAGTTTGTACAAACCCTGCTTAACCCCAGGAAAACCCAAAAAGCTCAATAGTACCTAAATCTTTGAAATATCTGTACCAAGTCTGGGATTTGTCTCATCCAAATTTAACCATCTTAAGATTTGAATATCTTTTCCAAATCATCTAAGTTTCCTCACTAGGGCATAGAGGGATAGTATATCAAAGGCAAAGGTCTAACTCTTTTCACTTTAGAGAGACCCTAGGTATTTGCTTTAGGCCAATAATAAATCAGCTAAACACACTACACAAAATTCTTCTGCACTTCATTTTAAAACCTTCTACATAGATTTTTTTTTCCCCAGCACAAGCTAAGTAAGAATACAATGGAGTAAAAACACCTGGAAGTCTACTTAGCATTAGTAATGAAGATGTGCACCAGTGATAGATCACACTCCCCAGGAATTCAGTTGAGAAAAAAATGTTTGTTTCAGAAAACAATACAGTTCAAGCCATGACTTCTGAAACATAAAAGTGTTCAACATTTAATGTGAGTTGCTCTAAATTGATTAAACTAAGGAATAAACAGATGGAAGATTGACAATATAATCTCCCAGCTTCGTGGATTAAATTTAGATAAAGCAGTAAAGAAATGGGAGTTATTAAAAAAACCAACAAAACTAAACAAACAAAAGCCCACAAACCAAAAACCCCAACAATAACCACACCCCAAAAAACAACAAAAGAAACCCAGAAGTAACTGAACATCATATTTCCTACTTCCTATTTCTCATTCTGAGGACAATTTCTTTTAAACACTTTGATGGGAAAAAAGAACCTCCTTCAGTTTAGATACTGCCACTAACCTCTATGCAAGAATCCTAAAACTTACCAGGCCCCATGCTAAAAAGAATTACATTTATTTTTTTGTGATACTTTTCTTATACATTAAGGATAGACAACTAAAAACTAAGAAGAACAATGTAAGCCAAGATCAGACACAGTGTCTGACTTGTACTGTGGACATTAAATACTACAACATGTCACAATTTCTGTTTCCACGTGCAACTGGTGTATTTGGTTTATTGAACTGGAAACTAACTGCTCACTATTATCTTGCCTATTGTTATTTAATAATATGATCTGCTACCACAGACTTCTCATTTAGATGAATAATTTTCCGTCCACTCAGGCTTTACACCATCAGCACGTCTGACTTGAACACTGGTACTTTTGGAAGAGCTGACACAATGTGAGGAGAGTGGCAGTCAGTAAAAGAGAAGCTGAAGATACAGAGGTATGTAAACTTAAGTTAAAACACAGAGTAAAGAGCAGAGAAGCTTTTGAGTTGTTATTCTTCTAGTAAAAAGAATTATTATGATCAAGTCTTGGACCTGGCTCCTGATGGCAGAACAAGCTGACACACAGTCACAGAAAAGTGAAGAGCAGGGCATAGTTCTCTCACAGACAGATCCTCAGATTAGGATATGAGTTTTGCAAACGTCTACTGTTGCTTGGACAAGTCTTTCTCCACTTTCACTCTGTGAAAATGGAATTGGAGTTTTCACATTTAGAGGCAGGTTGAGAAAAAAACCTCAAACAAAACACTAATTCTTTTCAATGTTTTCAGCTGTAAGAGTGTATAATCACTTTAATATAGAACATTTTTTACCCAGCGGTGACAGAATTAGTCTGTCACTTCTTCTATATCCCTGTTTATTTTTTATTATTTGAATCTTCATACAACAGAGAAAAACAACTACACCCTTTCTAGTGCATTCCTTTGAGCTAAAACAGAACAGAGTTCACACACCATCCTGCGTCCTAATTCAGTGCTTAATCAGATTTGAGAATTTATTTACAGTATCAAAATATAGTTACCATCTTTGTTTTGTTAAGCAATACACACTCTGGAAACAGAACCATTTTTGGTCAAGAACATGTCTCAAAGAGATCTTAAAAACACAGACAGCTTTTAGTACAATGTGAATATGAAAAACAGTTCTTCAAGTCATCTAAGGGTAATCAAACATTTTATTTTTCCATTGATCTTTGCATATAGGTTGTGTCAAGAGCCAAATCTCCCTGGAGTCTAACTGGAGTGTTTTATTTGATAGAAAAACATCAATTTTTTTCTTATTCTTTGTGTCTGAAATAAAGAGAGAGATCTGATGTTCCAGATACAAATTTTTAAGTTATCTATTATTAGCCTTAAGTATTTTCAAATTATCATTTCTGTGCCTTAATATAATTTCAGAAAGAATCTTATATTAAATAGTCTTCTGTGATTTCCACTGATTAAAATGTAGGTACTAGTGAATTGGTAACATTTTCGACTTGTCTGAAAACTTATTTAGGCATTTAGTTTTGTACTTAAAGTACTCTGGATTCTGTCCAGTGGCCATTGCTGTGAGTGGAAAGCTTACATAAATTCACATATGCCTTTAAAGAAAAAAAATAGGCTTTGAAAGTGCTAAACATCCATAGAAATTAATGAGTTCTGTTTAAAATACTGTCAAAGTTTCTTCTGGGAAAATACGCATCACTGGGATAAGTTAAAATCAGCTTCTATATTAAAACAGAAGACATTTCACTGTCGGATTCTAAGAAAATACTGAAGTTTTGTGATCAAAACATGCACGTAGAAGCCAAGAAATCTTCAGTTTTATTATCAGTTCAGCTAATGACTCCCAAGGTGGCCACAGAAGTTTAGTACATCTCTCTCTGTCTTTGTTTGTATATCTGATACTTTTTGTAGTACATCACTAGCATGAGAAATAATTAAAATGCAGTGTACATTTGATTTGTCTTGTAAATTTCTCGGAGAAAAAAACCTCACAGAACAAACAAAACTGTTTTGTCAAAGCCAAAATTTAAAAAAACCCAAACAATCAAATAAAAGCAATGATAAAATATTTTAGGTAAGGAATATCTTATCTTAGATTTTGCACTTATCAGAAATATGCCCTTTACATTTGCATTTGAAGGAAAAAAAAGTCAGAATGAACCCTTTTTGAGAAAAATTATTTAATTAAAGCAAAAACTTTTCAGTTAATTGGTATTAGTATTTGAATCCCAAAACCACTTCTAGCAGGTATCCATTTCTGAATTTCACCAAATTATTTTGTTACTACAAATTGGTTTTACCTTTCATTATCGTTTTGCCTGGCAGGAATGAAAGAAATATTGCTGCACAAATAATTTATTAAAAAAGGTGTGTTTAGCGTGTTGTAAGGCATAGACTAAACAGTGCCTATCAGTTAAAAGTTTTGGGTGACAATGCTGTTTAATATTTAGCACCTGCAGACAAAAAAGTTGTTGCTGACAGTCTGACATACATGAAATGAAATGTATTTATAAAATGAGTGGAGAAAATCTTGCCCTCAGAATACCTCCTGTCAGAAAATACCCAGGTGTGTAACAGATACCACCAGCAATACTGAGTTTGAGTTTATATTTGTAAAAAAACTGAGTACAACTCTGTATCAAACTGCTTTTGTTGTCAATAGACCCTGGAAACATCATGTGTCTTCCAGCCTCTCCAAAAGGAAGGCTAATAGGAAAAGAAAAAGATGTTCCTTTGCTGTCAGAGTGCATCACGCTTCTTTTCCATCCTGCAAAGTGGAACCTGTGGCCTGAGGAGCTCTGATTGTCACATTGGGCAATTGGGCAATTGCAAGTGGTTTCACAAGGCATTTGTACGAATGTCTCCAATGAGCTGTGAGAGAGCATGAGTTCAGCTCTGGGCTGCTAGAGCAATTCTAGGCATCAGCTGAGGGCAGAGAGGATAAAGTATTTAAATTGCCTTTTTCATCTCTAGAATATCAAGGAAAGTGGCTGCACACTTTAGAGAATGAGTGCTACTCAATATCTACTATTACCATCTGATGAGCCTCTCTGTATCACCAGATCTTTACATTTAGTGAAATTGTTGCTTACACAGTGTGATTTCCTCTCCCACCCTCTAACACAGAGTATTTTATTAACAAAGTTTGTAGATTTGCCAGGATACCAGGATATCAATCTTTCAGATTCAGACTTCAATGTAGATCATGTTTTATGATATTATATTTTGCATAAGAAAAGTTCCCAAGGTGAATATTAAAATATATAACTGTAGATGGGAAAAGTAAAGAAAGCCAGATCCCAATGCAGTCTCTCATGCATTTCAATATTCAGACAATATGCCTCTGCCCCTGAATGAAACATGAAGAACAAATTTGAGAAGAAATAAAAAACTGTCTTGGGTCAGGAGGTCAATGGGTCTTTGAAAGAAAATGTTGGATCTTTTTGCTCAGAATTGTCCAGCTTGGCATTCAGAATTCCTGTTGATGTGCCCACAGTTCTTCAGAGCCACATGAGAGAACTAAGTAGTGTCAGACTTATGGGAGATAACACATGATTGTGTTTTAGTGATGACATAAGAACTTCTGTCTATAATTTATTCTTTCCTGATTTTAAGCCATAGATTGGATAGATTCTTAGCTGAATGATAATTGTTCTGACTTTCATAAAGGAAATTCTTTACAGGGCTGACCTGATCTGGTAGCATTTTTCTAGGAGTAAACAGCTGACAGTTGGATCTTCTTAGCTGAAGTATTGGAAAGCCTTTCTCCTAAACTGTCCACCTTTGAGAGAGGATAAAAACAGAAGAAAACATTCATAGATTGGCAATAGCAAAACTATGACTTAATCAAAGTGCCCGATTGTTGTGGTTTAACTCCATCTGGCAACTGAGCACCACAGAGACACTCCCTCAATTCCCCATGGTGGGCTTAGGGAAGAGTATTGGAAGAATAAAGTGAGAAAACTCATGGATTGAGATAAAAGCAGTTCAATAGGTGAAGCAAAAGCCACACATAAGCAAAGCAAAGCAAAGCAAAGCAAGGGAAGAAACATGTAGAGTTGCTGTAGGTTTCTTGCATCCTGCTCTGAGCCTCTGATCACAAAACTCTTGTACTTCTTGAAAATATATATTTCGTTGGTATATCTACAGCAAGTGGACTGCTCAACATGGGAAAAACAGCATTTAGCAAGTCCTGGGTAAAATGTAGGGGAAGAAAGGATATTGCTCAATGAGTTAGAATTAATGTATTATAACTGAACAACATGATCATTCAACATGGCAAAAAAACCCTGACTTTTATGGTCAAAACAACATTCCCCATAAAACTCTGACATGTCAATTTAACATTGTTATTTGCTTCTGCTCTGGATTTTGGGACTGATGCTGTTTATGTATTTTCAAAAGCATCTTGAATTAATATTCAGTGTTTACTGAGCCCGTTGGATTTCCTGATGTAATTTGCATTAGCTCATAGCAGCAGGGGCCTTGGGAGAACCAGTACCAAAGAATTAAGCACAAAACAAATGCTTTGATCTGTTAAAATATAGGGTCTTCTTCACCTTTACTACATAATCATCTGTGAAAAGAAGCAAAAGCAAATAAGTCACATTTTTTGTTCCTTTACTGAATAAAACAGTGTAGCTCCAATTGAGACAATATTTTAATGGCAGCACATCTGAATACCAGTACTTCCTGATTATGTGACAATTTTCTGTGATGAAATCTTCAACGTCACCATGCTTATTATTAAGGGCTTCTGAACTCTTTCAGTTAAGCCAAATATCCAGCAAAAAAGATATGTTTGTAGCATTAAAAGGTGCATTGGGAGATCTGAGATCCAAGCCTATCCCAGAGAGCAACCTTTTTTGGTAACCTTTTTCATAACTTTGGAGAAGTCATTTAATCTGCTTGTGCCTGCTTTTTGTCTAGTAAATGTCTTGTTTGTTTACAGACTAGATTGCTGCAGGAAAAATTGGGAGCTGTTATATAAACTCGTATCTGTACAGCAGATGTTAGAATGGGCCAGTTCTGCCTGTTAGGGCCTTCTTCTTTTACAAATAGTGAACCTTGACCTATCAGTCTTCACCCTAAAATTCCAACAGAAAAGAAATTCATAAACATTTATATTTAATGCTTCACATTGCCCTCATGTGTGCTGCCTTTTCTCTGAGAGTAGGATCAGCCTTACAAACCCTACATGGTCAGAGAGAGGTTCAAGAAATCCTCACACAATAAAACCAAATGTTAACATTCCAGACCAAGTGGTTTATATATGGTCCATCAGTATGAATTTTCAACATCAACTCTGAATATTTGAATATTAGTGAGGTCATGTCTCCCTGTGCACTGAAGTTATTGAAAGCCATAACCTGATTAGGATAAACTGGCAGCTGCCTTGTTAGAAGGCCACAGTTTCAATCAGCAGAATGCTGGAGATACCTCACACATCCATTTTTGAATCTTTGAATTACATCCTGGATTAGGTCTTGGACTAAAATCTTCAGCAAGAAAACTTTACAGAACATCTATAATAGTTTGTATGCCTTAATATAAAGTTTGAGTAAGGATTTAGCATTCTCTGAAACCTTTCCTACTTAAATGAAAGCTCTTCACTGGATGTGCCAATATTAGATGGACTTGCAAAGGAACTTCGTTAATGAAAATAATTTCTTTGTAGGGTAAACAGCTTTTGCATCCATGAGTTTAACAGTGATGCACAAGTTGGGGGAATAACAAAAGACACTGTTAAGTGTATTTAAAAATATTGAGAAATTCATCAAATGAATTATTCAATCAATGTTATGGTGCCTATCTCTGTAGGTATTTCTACCACCAGAGGTATCTGACAGCCTCTAGAGTAACCATATTTTTTATTGTTAAATTATTAATGGTGCTTTCATGCCTGAGGCCTTACAGAATACTACATTGCATCTTTTATCTAAGGATCTCATAAAGATTCACAAAGATTAAACATCAAAATATCCCTGTGAAGAAAGCAGCCAGTACAGTACTGTACTGAATTGTATACAACTGTAAACATAAACTCAGCACTCACTCAAATTAACTTGAGTTTTTACTCTCTGTGCTTCAGGGGCTTAAATCTCAAACTCTCAGATCCCATAATTTGTTGATGAACTTCTAGAGAAAAAAAAGTCTCAAAATCTCAGAGTCCGAACAGCTTCCAGTTGATTGTTCCATAACCCGATATATTTTCCCTGGGACCTGAATAGTTAATCAAGAAGTCTCCTTTTCCAGCTCAGTAGCACGTTGGAAAATCATTGAGGAAGGGCTTCTTCTGAGATGGCTTTGTGGCAGATGTTTAAACACATGGACAGTGCCTTTGATGTGTTACTTGATAATTGGGAAACCTGTGCTATGTTTTAAAACCTTTTCCAGTTTTTGATTACTAAATCAATGGTACCAGAAACTTACAGTAGCATTCATATGAGTTTTATGATTCTTCCTTATTCTCTATTAAAAATGGGAGTTAATATGGCCCACAGTGGGGCTGAAAACACAACTTGTAATTTACGGTGGTGAGCCTGGCCATCCCACTGTTTAGAAATAGATGAAACTGTCCATTTTCTCACGTGCTCAGTTAACACATTCCCTGGACTCTGCCGAAGTCCCTTACAGCCAGCTAACTCCCTGTGGCAACAGCCGGGGCGTTAGGGAATTCGAGGCAGGATCTGTCCCAGGAAAATAAATC
>WEIV01016487.1:117486-142369 GCA_013390005.1 Calyptomena viridis | reverse complement strand
ATATAAATCTCTTTCTATATCTCTAGTTCATTGCATTAAACAGAGATATCTATTAATCCTCATTAACCAATAAGGAATCTTTGAATGATTTGATGAACCTTTATTTGAAATAGCTAAATTTCAGACAAATGTATTTAGGTCAGATTAATCCCACTGGAAATAACACAGGTCACATTATGAATATTTAGCACATTTAAATTAAAAAAAAAGTCTTATTTTGTTATTTGTAGATTTTGAGAATTGAAAATATGACAATGTTGGGGTTTTTCCTGCAACAAATACAAATGCACATATCAAACAGGATTAAAATACAGAAGTGATTTGGGCCAATTATTAATTGGATGTAGAAAAACTGTAAAGAAACCAGTACTACTTCTTACATGCATCTATGTTCCTTTTTGAGTACTTCTCAGTCCATTAAGGACCAAGGAAGACTTGAAACAACATGCACTTGGGTATGAGTCCACATATTTTTGAATGTACAGAATCATGCAAGTTTTGTTTAACGTAACCATTAAGGGTAAGATTAAAATAGTTACTAATAATTACTAGAGTACTATAAAAATTCCAGATGGTTTGAAAAATGTTAATTGCTTAAGTATCTAATTTATCAATCCTTAACAGAAAGCACAGCAATGTCTAGATTTGATAGAGTTATGGTTAATTCAAACCAAGATGGAACTTTGGAGAAATCTTTTCCAAAACAGAGTGAATTCATGCATTTGTGACAAGAGATGTGAAGTTATAAATNCCCAGGGCAGGGAGTTTCACAATGGGTGGTTTAACTCTGAATTGTGGGATATTTTTTGATTCTTTGATGATCTGGGCCATTGTAATTGCCTGCTGGGCCCATTAGCAGAGAGGACCCCTTCACCTGGATATGGAGGTGTTAAAGCCTCCCCTGATCTCTTTCCTTATCTGTTGTAGCCTGGGGTGTGAGGTGTGCCCTGAGCAGCTGCTACCAGTGATTTATTATTAACAGCCCACCAGAAATGACATAGAGGGTATAGAATATACAGTTTTGCTAATACCCCCACAGTGATAAACCAGTCCTGGCCCCTGTAACTATGACAAATACACATAACAATAGATAAAATGTGGAAAATTAATAAATCTTGTGAAGTGTTTTCAGTGGGAATCATCATCACATTTGAAAATACTCTGCTGTATTCTGCATGCTGGCACTCAAAAACTAAACAGCTAAAGCCACAGAAGAATCCTAGAGGAAGCTCTGGAAAATGGGGTTGCTTTTATCTCTTGAGCTACAGGAATGGCAAGTGACTTGATGACAGTATTTCTATGTGACCAGGAAAAGAAAACACTGGGTAGCACCAGCAATCAAGTATATTTTTGCACCTCATACCTCTGTATTCAGATATTAGAACTACCTTTTCAGATGCTGTAATTTATACAAATCCAATTTACTAGGCTCAGTATGGAAATAAACTGGTGAGGCTTAATGACATACAGTATAAAAGTGTCAGACCAAATGGTCCAGTAGAATCACACAATATGTTGATTTGGAAGGGACCCATCAGGATCATTGAGTCCGACTCCTGACTCCATGAAGTACGCCCCAAAAATCACAATGTGCCTGAGAACATTGTCAAAACATTTCTTGAACTCAGTGTTGCTGTGACCACTTCCCTGCAAAGCCTGTTCCTGCTCACTTCTGAAACAATGAATCTGTGAATGAATTGTGTCTAATGATTGATTAAAGCCATATTCAATGGGTAATCCAGACTTGAACAGCACAGGAAACCCTGCAGAGATTCTCAGTGTGATACACATGCTTCCCTGAGACTTGATGAGTCAAACATTTCCACCCAGGCTACTTCTTGTTTGTGAAGTAGATTGTGAGGTTCAATGTATTGGAGAAAAAGAAACAAAATTGTAAATTAAACTCATCAGTGATGTAGGATGTCAAAAACACAGAGTCTTCCAGAGAGTTTCATAGATCATCTCTCGATCTTTCGCTCTTCTCAACATCCCCCACACTGCTTGAGTTCTGAAAGTGCTGAGCTTTTTGAAGTTAACCTCAAAAGTGAGACTATGGTGTTATGGCCCAAGAAAATCCACAAAAGTCTGTCAGGCCTGAAAACCTGGAGGTTAGATAGGTCGGCATGTTATTTGGACAGGAAACAGCTTGCTGTAGGGAGCTCCTAGTTGCTTTATATTTTCAGAGTTGTCATCAGAATCAAAACAGCTTGAAGCAGCACTCATGACTCATTTTCAGCGTGGAACAAAGCCATAAGTTAAGCACCACATGCTATGAGTGTAACACATAACAGGACCCTGAGTTACACAGAAAAAGTTTTACCCAGTTTTTAAGTGTCAATCCAGTCTTCCTTGTGCCTAAGGCTCTGTGACATCTCGACATCTGTAATCAGGTCCATTTCTACCCTTACCACCCATTATAAGCTGTCACTCTTTAGCTTCTTCAGTTACTATTCCACTACTATGGATTTAATCTGCAGGTTTTTATGCATTTAATTTAAGGCCTAGCAGTTTTCATGTATTATTCACTTCCATTTGCTATACTTGTTAAACAGTATATGTTCATTGGAGTTAATAAATCACCATTCACTTTTTCCTTGCATTTCCCAGAACAGAGTTATTATTCAATCTACCTTCACTGACAGCAGCTTCAGAGCTTCCACAGATTTCTCTGTATTCATGAAGCTATTTATCATGTACCTGTCTTAAATATTAGCAAAGTAAGCTTGCTCAAAAGGCTTAAACTGTAATCTGTTGGAGGTGTGTGTGGAGACCTACATATATCTGACTCAAAACCATGTGAAAATTCTACATATTGGTTGTGTGACATCCACCTCATTTCAGGTAATCTGAGGTTATTAATATGCTTATCAAAGAACAGAAAGCAAGCTACCTGAATTTTGTGTCTCTTACAGATAAAGAAGGGACCAAAATCTGAAGTCCTTATTAATTTTGAATATCTGGTTTTGCTCTCATGTCCTCAGGAGCTCATTGCTGGAGTTGGCAACTGGGGTTATGACCTTTCTGTGCCACTGAAAGGAGATGCTTGACTCCTTCACTTCCACTCCTTTAGCATAGCAGGAAGCTGCAGTTAGGTGCCAGAAGGTCAGGGCTGCCTACACAGGCGGGTACAAGCACGTTCCAGAGTCTGTTGCCTGTGGCCTCAGTCAGTGAGTAGTTACTATTTCCATAATCATGAGCTGTCAAAGTATGTCATGAGTACCAAAGTGAACAAATCCATCCTATCAGTGTCTGTCTGTGTGATTCACAGACTCGCTTCTTTAGGTCTGACCTTCATTTCTATTTTGCATGTCAAGTGTTTTTTGTTTTGGCTTTATTAGAACACGTCCTGTCCCATTGCAACCATTTAACTACACCACAAAGATGATTTTTTAGGTATAATGTGACTTTTTAGAATTTACTAATTCAATAACCTTTCTATCATCAAAAATATTCAATGAATATATCTTTGCAGGATGCCATTGAACATAACCCCATCCATGAATATTTCCTCATTATAAGCAAGACCCTGAAAAACCAAAGAACCAATCAGAAAGTTTCAACTCCTTCTTCAGAACAGAAAGAAATTTTTTTTTAAGATTATTACCTTGGACTTTTATAATTAGACATAACATTTCTTCAAAGTATAACATTGGCTTTTGACAAATTTAAAGAATGACAAATTCAGTTGAGTGACAATTCAAACAGCTGACCTTTCATTCCTAAAAATCGGTTTCATTAATATGACAAAATCCCCTCAATAGAACCCTTTTAAGCAACAGGAAGAAAATGATAGTTCTAATTCTCAGTGTGAACAGAAATATAGCCAACTATATGGACAGTGACACTAATATGAAAGTATGTTTTTAAGTACAGCTTGTTGAAATGATCAAATTGTTTAGGTCCAGTTCATCAAAGTGCCTCATGTGCACTCCAGATTAGGGACATTCAGATAATTAAATTATTTGAGAAACAGGAAAGCTTTCTCTCAGAGGGGAAAATTTGTAATAGCTACCTTTGTTAAAGGAAGGAATGATACTGTGTCATCATCTGCATGACCTTTTAGAAATATTTTCCAAAATTTTTGGACCTTTGGGAACTATGCTCCTTAAGGAATTATAAAGCCAAGTAGTTTTGCTAGGGTAGTCATTTTGGATAAGCACTCAGAGCCCTGCTTTTATATTTGTGAGGTGGGGCTAATACAAGACTGCCCTCCTTCTAAATGGCATCATGATAAATGTTGTTAGCCTGTGAAGTCTATGCCACTGTCTGAGGTATGTGAGATATGCAGCTTCATTAGCTTCCAAAATTATAATAATAAAAGCAGAAGTGTGTTTTAAATTAATCTGATGCACAGCACTCAAGGAATCCTATGATTCATGATACAGCACCATCAGAGTTTAGAGCATTTGAATGTGCACTGTGCAACAGTCACAGGGGATATGTAGGAAGTATTGACATTAGCTGGTGATAACGAAACACAGTATTTGTCTCCTATTAAAAAATTCAGTGAGATTTCAGAAATTTAGAAATGGATGTTTCCCACTTTAAAGGATCAATATAAGGCTTTTTCTTTTAAGAACACAGCTTTTGGAGTTTCCTGCATTAGCGTGCTATAGTGAACAAGAAAATTATATTTTTCTTGTTCTTTTTCCAAAACTTGAAAAGGGACAAAATTATGCAAAGTAGATATTAATTCACAGCTTCACATGTGCTAATGCACAGATAGGTAACTACACAGAAAGGAGAAATAGTTACCTTATTTTAGCCATTTCAATTGAAGACACATGTTCAGGTCTCATAGCTAGAAGAAAAGGTGGGCACCTTCACAGAACAGTCCATTTAATCCTAAAGTAGATATTCAGAATAATTGGGACAGTCATATCATTCTTGTACAGCTAAAATAGGGCAGATGAGTCCCATCTGAAGAGGTAACAGAGAGAAAATGGGTTTGTACAGATAAGAATCCAAAATAAAGAACTCTGATCCTTTAAAGGTGTCATCAACTAGAAATTGCTACTATTAAAAGATGCTGTTTCCTCTGTCTTTCTAAGGACTGATAATTGCTGACCAAAGACAGTAGAAAACCCTTTTTTTCTTTTTTCTTTTAACATTAGCTTTGTTAATCAAGAACAGCAGGACCAAGACTCTTCTATCAATACATGTCCAATGCAAATCCCATTTATTCACACTGAAAGCCTAGGGAACCCACATATAGTTGCAAAACTGAGTTGTTGTATTTCAGTTCTAGCGTACAGCTTAGAACAAGATATGCATGTTTATTTCCCATGGATTGGCCAAGGCATGAGAAAATGTTCTTTTTCACATTATTGCTACAAAATTCGTCCCTTAGGCTTAAGTATATATATATATCTGTATATGTATTAAATTACAGGTGGGCTGAAAGTGCTCTTTGGCCACACTGGATAATTTTCCACTTTCAATTACAATCCTGTAAGTAAAAATTCAAGCACAACTTAAATGAATTCTCCAGGGAGAGGTGAATCTGATGAGTCTAGGTGTTGCTGGGTTTCTCAACTGCCCAAACCAGCCTTGTCAACTGAAAGCAAACAGAAAGTGGAATGCAATGGAACATGCAATGTCTAAGGAAATAGCAGAACCAGTCTTCCAAGGCATGTCAGGACTGTTAGCACTGGCAATGAAATTCCTACTATGTTCTGTAGATTTTTAACTGAATGGTGATAGAATTCAACATCTGTGCCTACCTATTACCTACAGCTCCTTTGTGTGCAACTAAAGTCCTCGTAGCTTGGTGACATTTTGGAACCAGTGTTTCCATTAACTCAAATCAAGCAGCACCTTATTTCTGAAGTAACCATACCTATTTTAATAGAGGTATTTAATGGCATAGCACCCTCCTCTAAAAATGACAGTGACAGAGTAAGATCTTCTTTCTGCATTATATCACTTAGAAAAAGAAGACAAGAATAGGCCATAAAAGCAGGATTCATGTGCAGCTTTATCTAGTTTATCACCAAGGAAGGCGGCAGAAGTGAGCCATCATACATTTGTAAAGAATACTTTAGAACAAGAATAAAATAGTGGTTACTGGACAAAAACAGGTAAGCATTTTAGCCTTGCTAAATATAAAACCATAAATATTAATACTTAATAAAATGTTGTTTAGGAAGACAATGATGAGTTGCTTTTAAAGGAAAAAAAAGAGAATTTTTGCTTTTTTAACCAGTTGGTATTCTATGCAATGCAAGCAAAAAATAAAGCATTAGTGAGATCTTAATATACTGAATTGTAATGCTTAATTTTTCTAGGGAATAAAAGAAATGCTTCGATGTTAGGAAACAAAAGCCCAAACCACACAGAGGTTTTGGCTGAATTTCTGAAATCTGCACCACAAATACAGCTCATGTATGGATATGTTATTATCTCATAAACTTTGCTTAAAAATGGTTCTGTGGTTGGGGCTTTCATGATTTGTTTTTCACTGTCTTATGTGGATTCTCTAGTGTCTAATAAGAACTCATATCACTGACTGTCCTTCATCCATAGTTGCTCTTTCTTCAGTCACTGATTTCGCTAAGATATGTCAGACCTCCACAACCTTGTGGAACATGCCACTATCCCATTTGTAAAATTTGGCTGAAATGGGCCACACAACTAAAAAACAACTGGGGTGTGGTGGAGGAGAGGGAGACAGAGAAAAATACAGAATTTCACACACATACTGGCACATTTCTCCTTTTCTTAAGAGTCTAAGTGAGTTATGTGCTTGAGAGAAAGATTTAGAGCACTCATGCTGAACGGCGATTAGCTCCCTAATTTACTTGGCAATCCTAGAAGCCAGAATTTCTTATACAGAAAACAGACAGAAGTAGGATGCTACCAAACATGAATTCAGGGTATTTACATCAATTATCCAGAATAAGCAGTGAAAATTCCTCATATGTGACATTTACGTCACAAAGGACTTCAAACCTCATCCTCTGTATATCTTGCAAGTTCTCCATCAAATAAAACATGAATCTTAAATTACATCTTGTTTAGTACACAATCATAATTAGTTTCTTAATTAACATCTGAAATCTAGAGTGTTTCAAGGAGAAGTGCTTTCAAAAAACAATATCTGAAGTACGTAGCACAAGGTCACTCGCCATTGTAGAAGTGATACATGTTGAATTGCCTGGAGGCTGAAGTGGGCATTTATGTGCATGTTAATCTAGAAACACTAAAGCTAGCATTTCCTTATTTCCCACTTTATTTTTTACTACAAGTAAAACTAAATATCACAGCCAAGATCTTTATTGTACCAGGAAGTATAAGGTTTTAAACCCAAGAGCTCCATAAATTTACCTTTAAAGATGAAGAAGACTGATGGAAAGGTATCAGGCAGATACGGGAATCTTTGTCTGATGTAGATCAGATGAATTTCATTTGATACACTGCATTGATGTAGGCTTATATCAGCAGACTTTTTAAAATGAATTTTTGCTTCTCCTGACTTATCACAATCTCAATCTTTTCTTAGTCCATCATTTATTAGACTAAACAAGAGAAGCAGTAGCTCTTCCAAGAGATCAAAAAATAATAATTCAAAATGCTCAGTGAAAACTGATAGTTAAAAATCAGGTACTGATTATCTAAAGAAAAACTCACTGTGGAAGGGTACCTGTACCTTGCATACAAATCATGTATGAGCCCTTAGAGTTGTGAAAAAATCTTGACAGGCAATTGCTCATTAAAATCTGATAATTGTAATCAGAGTTCTTTGACTCCCTCTAATTGGTAACAACAGAACTAAAGTAATCTGTGCTTTTGGCATTCTGTCTGTCTAATGCATCTCATAAGAATTAGAAAGCAGTATCTAGAAGGAAAAAATGCTTTATTAGTGATAGGATTTAAAAGACATCAATTAACTTCTTTGCCCCCCCCCTTCTTTCCTATAAAAGACAAGGCAATTTGTTTCCTTGATGTGTGAGCCATCATCAAATCTAAATTCACAGCAAGAACACTTCTGAGATAGCCCAAACTTATCATAAGGTTAATGAACCATTGCACTAGTCCGATCTAACCCATTTGTCAATGAATAAAATTGCTCATCTGCTATCTTGCAACACAATTTGGAATAAAACTGCCAAAATAAAAACTTATTTATGTTTCTCTTTAGCACAGAATGTGCTTTCAGATTGTAAAATGTATGTATAATAAGTTGGTAATACAACCAACAGGTTGGTTTATTATTTTCCAGTAAAAGTTACCAATTTCTGATTTTTGGGACAGAAGTGCTTTGAGAGAGCAGAGTTCAACTTTCCATATTTCGAGTAATTTCTGTTGTGAGGTCTGTCAAGACAACATAATACAAGATTGTGCATGGATTATGCTACCCAGCATCTTTCAGGAAAAATCAAGGCTTAAAAAAATATAAGTATAGCAGGTGACAATGACCATGCTATCACGCTGGTCTGTTATTGTTGCATGTATTTAGTTAGTTATTGTACACCATAACCACAAATTAAGCTGGATGCAGTGTATCAAAACCTGAAGGTGTGAGGTTTGGGACAATCAACAATGGGAAGTTGCTGACAAATAACCATTGCATTAGTCACAAGGTCTTGAGTGCTGTTCCCCAGAAAAGAGGAGCAATCAAAGTAAAGTGGGTGATGTTTTCTGTTATGCAGAAATTAATGATACAGCAGTCTTTGCCAGTGAGGGTATAAGTGTGAGCAAGCAGGCTGGGAAACAAGTGATTCAGAAGCTGAGTAATGATCATTTCATCCACAGGAACTGCTGCCCCCTTCAGTCACAGGTGAATGAGTCCTGGAAGTTTGGACAGAGAACAGAAACAAATCAAAGAATTTATCTTGGACCTCTGGGCCACTAAAGGCGAAAAATGAGGAAATGAAGTGTAAGACACTCGGTGCAGAGTATACCTACAGATCAGCTCACCTGAAGTTAGAGAAAACTTTAGGAAGTTCTGCAAAAACCTTCCTGCCTCCCTCAAAGTTTTGTTGCAAACAGAACAGCATCCACAGGGCTTCTTAATTCTCCGCAAATGACCAGAGCTGCAACTTGAGAGTGCCATTAGATGCTGAGTGTGTGGTTGCCAGTCCTAGGTGTAAGGCATTCAGTGTGCCTATGGAAAATCCAAGTTTAAAATTATGTTTGCTCCTATGATATGAAAAGCCTTCAGTGCCATAATAGTCATAAATATCCGAAAAAGTTTATTTTATATTATTTTCTCTATAGCTGGGAAGACAAGTGCTGTGAAGAAGAAATCTCGACGTACTTGTTGGTTGTTTGCTAGAGTACCTCTTCTTATTATCAAAGTCCAGTACCAGATAAAGGAATAAAACTCACAGCTTCTCAGTTTTTCTTCTGTTTATTGAGCTTTATCACACTTCAGCATGCCACCCAAACCTGGGTTTAACGTACCAGAGCGTGTGCTGCGAAAAGCGTTTGCTGCAAAGCGAGGAAGCACAAAGCGGGAGGGAGTAGGGTGTGGAATGCCTCAAATGGCGGCTGTATCTGGGTTTTTAAGGACACTAATGACCAATTAACAGATAGCACGTCTTCTGTTTACAATTCTGTACCAATAATCCTAATTTATTACTAACACGTCTTCTCTACCTCAAATCTATTCTACCAATCTGCAAGCACCAGCTTTACTGCAGTGCAAGGAGCAAGAAGAAGAAGAAGAAGAAGAAGAAGAAGAAGAAGAAGAAGAACTCAGGGCAACACCCAAAATCCTCCATCTTGTTTTCTTTTATATCTATACTACAAAACCTAAAACTACAAGCTTCACTTCTATGACTAACTAAACTATGATCCAAATTATATTTTTGTTGTTTTTGCTTATTCCATGAGTGTTGGAAAATTTTCCCAGGGACACAGATTGAAAACTGTATCCTCCTGGGTTCTCTGCAAGGGTCCTAGACCCTCCAGGGCAACTTGAGGTGTAGTCTCATCATCCTGGACTCCAACAAAGAAACAGAAGGGTTTTAATGGATTAGAAAAAGTCCCATACTGTTCCAACAAAGACCATTACATGCAGGACAGTGTTTCCACTTACTGTCTACATAAAACTTTTTATTTTCATGGCTTTATTTCCATAAAAAAGCTGAGTCATGGTTGAAACTTGTAGCAGCATATGAGACATAGAAATTTTCCCTCAGAAAAGTATCCATTCCTTAGACTTACAGTACCCCCTTGTACACACACTTCTTGTTCAAAGTTTTGTTAAAAATATTACTTTTCAGTTATCAAGATTATCCATGATGTTTTTCAGTTAAAGGCAAGTTAAATGCTTTGGGTACTCATGTTCCTAAAACCTACAACAACCTTCAAGTACCACCTTATGACAAGCAAGAAGATAAAAATTGAGTATTGCCACCACGTTTCTTTGGTTTTTTTCCCCAACAATTTTCCATTCCTTCACAAATATCACCCAAAGACCATTTTGATTTATTTGTTTCCTGTGGGCTCAAAATCAGAGTCAGTTAGAAAAATAGGATATGTCACCTAAAAGCTCTTCAAATATTTTGCTGACAGAGAAGAAAAAAAAATTGCCAGAGGAGAAAAAAAAGGACAAAATTAAACATATAAACACAATAAAAATGCAAAGAAATTAAGCTCTACACAAAAAAATTAAAAAATAATAAAATCAAAAAGGGCTGATGTAATAGGCAATCATGACTTCTTAAAGCATAGATACATGCAGCTTTAACAATCTGTTCTTGATTGAAATGTAGCATAACTTGTGGATAAATATACCTAATATTGCTAATCATGAAGAATCTCTAGCAACTGACATTAAATTATTGTGTTAAGTATCTTCACTATCAAATTTCTTATTTTCATCTTGAGACTGTATCAGTGGACCCTTTTCTAATTTATGAAGAATCTCTTACTTGTCCTTATAGATTGGGATCAAGTCATCCTTTAAAAATCATATTTATAACATAAAGACAGTAATCAGCTGGGATTTTTATACTAAGACTTTTAGAGAAAAATAAATAGCGTGAGTAAGTATTTTCTACTCTCATGAGAAGTGTTGTGCTTCAAATAGTCAAGGATAGGATCTTTCAAAGTGGTCTTCAGTAGTTACCTTCTCAATTCAACTGTGGATGGGGGGCTCACTTTCAAACCTCTTTGAAAATCCCAGAGTTAATTATCAGTGCTTTTACAACTCTTTGAACCTTCAAGATGTTATAAAAAAAAAAAGGTAAGTGCGATGATAGTTTGCATTAAACACATCTTGCAAATTATATAAATCAGACTTTAAAACCCTGAATAGAATGATTGTGTTCTGGGAGTTTTCCCTCTGGGACATTTATAAACAGATTCAGTTACAACTCTACATTTCATAACATCATACTACTAAGCAGATCATCGAAACCACAATGTAAGAGACTCTGAACTGACCCTGACGTAAACGTCTGAGAGTTTCACCTTACTTTCAGCATCATGTTTAAAACACACGACTTATATGATGCACTTAAGTGCTTCTGGCAAAACTAAATGATAATACTCAAAGGTAAGTTAGGCAGTAATAATTCATGACCTACCTAATAAAAGACTGAGGACGAAAGGACTGTCCCACATTGTTCCTCTTCCTGAAGTCAGAAATACCACAGGTAGCTGTTATCTGATGTCTGGCATCTCTCTCAAGGTCTACAAGCTTCCAAACTGAAAGAGTCTAACAATATATAAAGATAATCACATGACTGGAACAAAAAAGAAAAGAGTTTACAGAAATAGATTATTTCAAGGTATTGTTGTTCCAATATCTTAGTTTTGAAAAAGTATTACTTACTCTACAATATCACAGAAGTCAGTAATCTTCCAGTCCTTCTCTGACATTCTGGTTGCTACAAGTGGCATTCATTAGACAGTGTTTTGAAGGTGTTCTGTGTTCCTGGGATGCCTAAATACCAGTAGCTTTTTGGCTTTATCAGTGCTACAGTAGATGTGCTGAAGTCCTGAAAGGGTGCTGACATTGGTCATTTGCGTGGCATGCCATAAAAATGACTAGAGGTGAACCAGAGCACAGATAAGCAAAAATAACCTTATAATCAGTGTCACAAAAACACTTAAGTATTTTAAATGCTCTCATTATGCTAGATAAATACTAACTACAGTAGGAAAGCCACCGTGTCCTCAAAGCTTAGGATCATGTAGCCACAGTGAGAAGAATGGAAGACGAACCACAGGAAGATGGTTACAAAGGAGATAACTGGCAGAAGCAATCCTTCTTCACATCCTATCCTAGACCTCAATCAGTATTACTCCTCTGGAACAATCTTTACTTTGAATCAAAATGTGAAATAAAATTCACACTGAAAAAGAAAAAGTGAGAAAGAGCAAAGAATCTTTCACTTCAGAGGTGTTTTCTTTGATGACAATCTTTCTCAATTTAAACACTTTTTGTGTTTTTGTCATAAGTCAGACCAGGTTGAGAAAAACCAGCCTATTAGGAACATAAATCAAGGGCAGAACTTTGATCATCACTTAATTTAAAATATGACATTTAATAAATAATGTCTGTTTCCTATGCAAAGACAACAATTAGTTAATATCTTTTGGCACCATTTAAGGTATTTTATTTCTGAAACCTATAAAGCTGTTCTGATGAATTCCAACCTGAGGGCTTCTAACACAGCAATCACTCTTTATTTTACATATGCTCCCCTCAATATTCTCATGGTACAATTTCCATACTGCCTGCAGTTATATTCTAGAAACTACACTGCAGATTTGTATGTCTGATAGCTACAAGGCTTATGGACAGACAGTGGCTCATTCTTGCAGATGTATGTACAGCATGAAAGTAGTGAAAGAGCCATCTGAGCTTCTGTGACTTGTCATTTATAGCAGTAGTAGCTTCTGGTTATAAAAATTCAGTATTACAAAGGCTTGCAGTAGGATGTTACTCAGCATAAGTACCCGAACTTTAGTATGCAGTACTACATGTAGGGAATACTAGCGGTTAAGTAAGACCTTTCTTCACATAGATATTATTGCTAAAAATGTTTTAAGATGCCATGGTGAAGTATTTCCTAGAAAGGTTTTATTTTTTTGACTGCAAAGTTGTGGTTCTTTGTGGGTCAACTTGTGCATGTTCGAATTTCCCATGCATTGCACATCCATGGTATGAGGCAGTCCCTGCCCTGACTTTCCTGCAGAAACTTCAACTCAGATACAGGTAACTGAGTACACAGTGTGTCCTTTTGACCAAGAAGGCCAATGGTATCCTGGGCTGTCTTAGGAAGACTGTTGCCAGCACATCGAGAAAGGTGATCCTGCCTCTTCACAGAGCCCTGGTGAGGCCACATCTGGAGTGTCCAGGTTTGGGCTCCTCAGTAAAAGAGAGACATGCAGCTCCTGGAGTGGGTCCAGTGGAGGGCTATGAAGATGAGGGGCTGGAGCATCTCTCTTGTGAGGAAAGACTGAAGGAGCTGGGCCTGTTCAGCCTCGAGAAGAGACAACTGAGAGGGGACCTCAACAATGTACTCAACTATCTAAAGAGTGGATGTCAAGAGGATGGAACCAGGCTCTGCTCAGTGGTTCCCAGCAAGAGAAGAGCCTGGGCAGAAACAGATGCCCAGGAAGTTTCACCTGAACATGAGAAAGAAATTCATTCTTGTGCAGTGACTGAACACTGGAACAGGTTGTCCAGAGAGGGCATGGAGTCTCTCTCACTGGAGATATTCCAGAACTCTGGACACGATCCTCTGTCATGTGCTCTGTCATCTTGCTTGAGCAGGGAAGCTGGACCAAGTGACCCACTGTAGTCCTTTCAAACCTAATCCATACAGTGACAGTGAATCCTGCAAACTTCCGACCACAAGTGTTCTACCTGAATTATTTTATCTTCTTGAATTTTAGTTACTTGATTGCTGACAATTATTAAAGTGATCAGAATTATTTCAAGGATTACACTTGTCAGTCCCTTTTTCGTCCTAAAATTGAGTGACACTGTAATGAGAGACAGAGTTTGTACTTCCTATTACTGAAGTCTGGAGAAAAATTTGACTTGGAAAATTTTCAGTGTCCTGGTCATGAATGGACTGAAGTAATTCTTAAGGAAACTGTGCCCAAATCACCAATTCATGTCCTTATCTCTTTTATTTAGGTTTGTTAGTGTAGCTTTCTCTGGACATCTATCTAGACTGTACACACAGTGTTCCTTTAGAACTTTGTATCGCTACAAAGACGCACCTAAATAAGTGTAAATTGGATAGACCCAGCATAATTAGATGAAGACTTTTCAGCCATCTTAAATTAGACAACAAAAACAATGCACTTAGATTAAAATAATAATCATTTGTTTGTATATCAATAAGCTACAACTCCTCTCTTAAATTTTAGTTAATCTCACCTTTGATGGGAAATTGTGGGAGTTTTTTTACAGAAACATCTACACAGTGGCAAATTGCTTATAGTCTCTAACTCCATTCCACTCAGCAATAAACACAACAGGGGAGAAATCCAGGCTCCATGGAAGTCAAAGAAGAGGATGTGGGAATTTCAGTACCCTGTGGTCCAGAGTAATTTTGCTGACTTCACTGTAGCAATATTTCACATAGTAATGTTTGAAATGAAGGTAAGTTTTTTGAGTGATGCTGGTAAATGAGGTGACTAAAATGTTTTAAATCACTCTGCTAAAAGTTCTTGGTATTGAAAATAAGTGTTTGCTTGAAAAATACATTATTAGATCCTAGTTAGCAGGGGAGATAAGGAAAGTACAGAGAGAGATGAAAATATTCACCATGATTAGAAATGATAATATATTTCTAAGTATAGGTACCTTTGACTAGACTGGTGGATTAATGGTGTACGACACGATGGTATTAATTATTTTTTTTCCCCAAACAACATTTATAATCCATATATAGAAAAAAACCCCAATACTTGAATGCTAACTGAGGAACTCAGTGCATTTCTGGGTCAGCTTGGTCACTGTTGTGTTTAGCTCACCTGTCTCATATGAACTGGTAGTCTTGGTTAAATGGAGCTTGTGAAAGAAGGGGAACAGAAATGTTTATAAACATCTGAGATATTTCCCCATTTTCACTTTGCAAATATTTTGTGGCCAGATCATTTTGTTTTCAAAGTCTTTGATATTTTCAATGTCTTGGACATTTCTTGATAATAGAATTCATCACATAAGGCTCCTTATCTTTTTCCCATTGAAGGGGATATACATTTTTTGTGTATGTGTTCTGCCTGGAAAGTATGTTTCCAAGAGGCTGAGATTTCTTGATGATCTACAAGGCAAAATTACACTTTATTCTCTAATATGTTGCACTGGCCAACACTGCTCTGTTTGGTTTATTTATTTTTTCTTTATAACTATCAGCACCAAGTTGCTTTTACATATATGACTAATTGTAACAACTGTGAGCAATTATTTCATCAAATTGATGAGAACATAAATACAACCATATTATTAATCTCAGCTATAGTGCTGTGCTGTCGTAATACTGCAATCTTGGTTCCTGTTGTGTTGGAGTAGCAAAAGAGCCTGAGTAGAGCCTGTCTGATTTTCTGTTCCAGTTACAGGACTGAAGATGTTAATTTGTTACCTTGGAAGTCAGTTCTCAACCATTTCCACATTTCTCCTGGAAGAACTAGCAGGCAAAATTGGGCACTGATGGAGCAAAACAGTGGTGGTGAGAGTAATAAAATAATGTTATTTGGTTTTGTTTTTTTTTTAATTAAGTAGACATAAAAGGCTCAGACACCCAGACATGTTTCTGCCTCATCCTGCATTTTCTCATGCTTAAGAAGCATTCCTAGTAGTCAGGTAGCCACCAGAAAATCAGGCCAGCAGATAGTAATGATTATTGTCCATTCACTATGAATTTGACCCGTTTAGGAACAGCTATAAAACCTATGATTACAATCAACCCCTGGAGTCATCTAATCCTTCTTACACTTCCAATACTCTCTGAAAAAGAAAATACAATATGAAATAAAGGAGAAAATTGTGAAAGTTATGATGGACAGCAGGCTAAGGGAATAAATTTCTTTTACAACATCATGAGAACTGCAGCATGGTGCAATAATGACGCAAGTACTGTGTATATCACAGATGCAAGAAACATCACTGTGAGTTATGACTGTACTTTATTTTGAAATGAGAATAACACTGTCCAGTCATGGCTAATCTGGATTCAAACCAGCCATCCACAGAGGACAACTTCTACTATAAGCAATTATTAATTCCCTCACCCATCTGATCTTACTCTATAAGATTTATCTAAATAGGGAACAGCCTCACTTAAGGCAATACTGTGTGCTTTAAGTAAAATGCAGGTATTAGAAAACCATGCTCTTTTTTGATATTGCAAAGCACTTTTCATTCAAGCCTAAGTTTTCATAGAACCATAGAATAGTTTGGGTTAGAAGGAGCTTTAAAAGTTATCTCATTCCAATCCCCCTGCCAGAGGCACCTTTCACTAGACCAGGTTGCTCAAAGCCCTGTCCAACATTGCCTTGAACACTTCCAAGGATGGGGCATCCACAGCTTCTTTGGGAAACCTGTTACAACATCTCACCACCCACACAATAAATTCCTTCCTGGGAAAAATCTAAATCTGCCCTATTTCAGTTTAACACTCTTACTCCTCCTGCTATCACTACATTCTCTGATAAAGAGTTCCTCCCTGTCTTTCCTACAGGCCCCTTTAAGTACTGGAAGGCTGCAGTTAGGTCACCCAAACACTTGTCTTCTCCAAGATGTACAGCCCCAGCTCTCTCAGCCTATTTCCATAGCTGAGGTGCTCCAGCCCTCCGAGCATCTTCATGGCCTCCTCTGGACCCATTCCAAGAGGTCCATGTTCTTCTTCTATTGGAGGTCCCAGAGCTGGATACAGTACTCAAGATGGGGGCTCACTAGAGTGGAATAGAGGGGAAGAATCACCTCTCTTGACCTGCTGGCTGCTCTCCTTTTGATGCAGCCTAGGACATGGTGGGCCTTCTGGGCTCCAAGCCCTCACTGATGGATCATGTCAAGCTTCTTGTCCATCAGCATCCCCAAGTCCTTCTCCTCTGGGCTGCTCTTGATCCATTCTCTCTTCAGCCTGTACTTGTGTTTGGGATTACCCCAATCCAGGTGCAGCATCTTTCACCTGTCCTCGTTGAACTTCATGAGGGTTGCAGCCCCTATGGATGGTCTCCCCTTCCTCCAGTGTGTCGGTCGCACCTCACAGCTTTGTGTCATCAGCAGACTTGCTGAGGATGCACTCAATCCTATTCTCCATGTTGTTGATGAAGATAGTAAGCTCTTGAGAAACTGCTCATCACTGGTCTCCACTTGGATATCAAGTTATTGACTGCAACTCTTTGAGTGTGACCATCCAGCCAATTCGTCATTCACTGAGTGGTCCATCCATCAAATCCATGTCTTGCCTTGTCAAGGATGCTTTGTGGAACAGTGTCAAATGCTTTGCACAAGTCCAGGTAGATGATGTCAGATGCTTTTCCCTTATCCATCAACTCTGTAACACCACCATAGAAGACCACAGGTTTGTCAGGCATGATTTTCCCTTAGTGAAGCCGTGCTGGTTGTCTCCTTACATTCCATGTGAAGTAGCATAGTTTCCAGGTGTATTGGCTCCATGATATTGCAGGGCACCAAGGTTTGAGTAACTGGCCTGTAGGTTTCCAGGTCTTCCTTTTGTTTCCTTTTTAAGAATAGAAGTTATGTTTCCAGTCAGTGGGAACTTCACTGGACTGTCATGACTTCTCATATGTGGTAGAAAGTGACTGAACAACTTAATCTACCAGTTCCATTGCAACCCAAGGCCAGGTTTCATTTTTAGTCAGACTTTAGCTTTCTTGACCTTATCCCCTGCTGCTTGGACAATTTCAAGTTTTGAAGGAAAGGCAAACTATTTTGAAATGGTTCATTTGTGAACATCTAAAAGATATTTGGTATAGACAAAATCTAATTTGTAGTGGCCTTTAGGTTTTATAAAATTCTCCTGATTATTTCTTACAAAACTAACTTCAATGATATGGATATTTCATGCTGAGATGTAAAAAGTATAGCCACTGATTAGGAGTATACTGCAAACAATACTTTTGCCTTATTGGTATTTTATTGCTCACCCGTGTTTATAGGGATTTTTCTGCTTTTCTTCTGAAGTAGTTTGCAAAAGGCCTTACTGTACTGCTCGTGGAGTTAATGGGCTTCCTTAATCATCATGGTTTGGAGAACAACAAAGGAAACTGCGTGTGTCCCAATTTATACTGCAAATGGAACAAATGTCTTCTGTAAGTATAAAAGGATCATTTCTTTTAAAGAATAAAGCCCTTTGAAACCAATTAATAGTTGACCTACATAGTAATGCACATATCTCCATGTTTTCTTTCTTTTTTTTTTCATGGAAGTGATTTTTCAGTAACAGAAAAAGAGTAAATAAGTATGTGTGATCATCCACTTCTACAACAAAGATTTTGAGGTTAAATATTCAAACATTTTTTGCACCGTTTCTATAAAATTAATCCTGTTTTATCTTTTTAACCTTCTACAAGAGCAGCTGAAGAAAATAGGCTGCAACAAATCTTTCCCTAACTAACAGCTTCCTTGGCATCTTTGTGCAGTGTACAATGGCCAGTGAGAACTTCAAAACACACAGGCTGAACCTTTCATTCTAAAGATCCAAATCCCCAAAACATTTGTCTGGCTGGAAGCATTTTCAGTCTGTGATTCTTCAACACACAGGCAGGGGAGTTATATGGAGGCTCATGGGGAACAGCATTGCACTTGAACAACATTTTGTTTGTTGCAACATCCTTATATCATTACCATCCTTGCTTATAACTCCTGATGTGTGTCATTACTATTCTTGCTTACAACTCCTGATGTGAGAAAAGAAACTTGGAAATATGAATTATGGGTTTAATAAAAGCATAGTATGTATACTGGGAGAGAGGCAGTGTGTTAAAGGCATAGCAACTGTGTTAGCTGGGTTAGTGGCTGCAAAATCAAGGAAACCAAAGCAAGAGGGGCCTAACATTTTATTGTATGTGTATCATGAAACAACAGCAAATGGTGAGATTTTGACCAACAGATGTGCTCTGTAGGGCTGCTTAAAAGGCTACTCTGTCAGCCCAAAATGTGAGGTTTTCTGTTGATCTCACCTTGTAATCAACTGAAACTCCTGAGTTGATCTAAACAGAATGTAGTCATGCTATAGGAAGTCTAATGTCAATCCCTTCCTGAAGTTTATTTTTATTAGAAACATAGATGTGTGCAAAAACATTGAAACTGGGCTCTAACATTCACATGAGAAGGCAAGTAATAGGAAAAATATCTATACTCTACCACTGAGAATAAAAGTCTCGGACAATATCAGGAAAATTAAAGACTGAGTCAAAGTTAATGTCACCCCTCAAAAGACTACAGAGAAGGAGAAAGGCAACAGAAAAATAGTAGCATATTCCTGCATTTGTCAGGAACATCTATAGTCTGCAACCTGAAAGGAAGGTGCTAAATATCAGTCATAAAGTTCTGTGACATCTCTCCAATATGAAAAGGGGATGACAACACTTTAAGTACTTTAAGCAGAGGTTATTACATTTACAGATGAGATTATCTACTTGACGGAACTGGTGAGTAACTGGGCCAAGTGATCTAGTCCTACAGCCTAGTGAAAAAAAAAAAGTGCTTCTGTTCTCCAACAGTCCTTTGCTCCAAAATTTATCTCCCTCTGCCTGTTTCACCCTGATTGGGTCTGCCTGATTGCTTTTGGTACTAAATCTCATCAACATTTTCACAGTATCTTTCTGTCACTTTCAAGTACCTGTTAAATGAGTGACTCAAAAACAAACCTGTTACACAGACTAGAGATATAGAGATGAATGTAATTAAGAAGACACCTCCATTCAGAAGGAAAAAGAAATTTATATGTTGGCACTACAGGCAGACCAACTGAATCATTATTTTCAGCATTATATGTACAGATGTGAAAAATGATATGACACTGGTACAAGATAATCCCTAGGAATTCAAATGGGACTATACAAACCTATACTCTTTGTTCTGCTTATTTGTAGAAAGGTGACTACCCACACTATAAACTAGTGCTTTCTTCTTAGCTTTCCTCTTGTCTTGCTGATAACATTCTTTGTTCAGTAAATGGAGCCATATTTTACAATTTGACTAGAGACTTTCCTCTGTTTCAAAGGGATGCAGCACTGCCAGCTTTGTATTTGCATTACATAGCCTTCAAATACAATTTTTGGATCACTGCACCCTGAGCTTATTTTCACTTTAAACTATTGTCTCCTCATTTACCCTTCCTAATATTATCTGCAAATTATTCTTTTGACATTTTGTGTTATATGAAACCATTACTCACTGCAAATGATCTCTACCTGACTCAACTGCTTTGTTAGACATTTACTGCTCTGTCTCTATATGACTGTCTTCTACACTAGACTACTATTAAAATTAAATAATAGTATTTTTCATTTATATATCAACTATGTGATGCCTACACATGACTATATCTGTATCAGCTGGAGAGGTAAAATGCAATAATTATTATACAGACTGTAGCAATGCTTTTTAACAGTTCAGGGCATCTGTTTTCAATGTGCAGAGTGTGTGCTGCTTTTGAGACACTCACAAAAGTTAACTGAGGAAAACTAGTGTGTTTTCTGAGCTAGTATTCCCTATGCAGAAGTATCAACACTGATGTTTTCTCAGAGGTTTATAAAAAGATCCAGCACCACTGGTTTAACATGAAAATCAAAAGAAGACTCCTCAAGTAGTAACCAAAGGAAAGTGCTTATGTAGCCAATGGAAATTGAATAAAATTTCAGTGAATACTAAACCTGATCTGTGATAAAGCAATAAGGGATCTCTGAAGGCTGAACTGTTCTAAAAATTGCATTTACACTTCTTCCAGAAGACTGTGTCACCAGTAGAAATACGCTTCATAATACCCTTCTTTGACAGCTGTTATTCCTGTATGCCAAGATAAAGTCAGTTTGGGTTATCTCACTAGAATTTCATCCAAAAGTAAAGAATTAGATGGAAGTTTTTTTTAAAATGTAACAGACAGAAGTTTTTATGTTCTTGTTTTCTGCAATAGTTGGTTCATAATTATAGTTTATGCTTTATAAACCATTGAAACATATGTGCACATCATTAACTAATACAAGTTTAATACTCCAAGCTCCTACCTCCTATTAGAATAAGATGATATACCATATTAAATACTCTGCACTCATTCATTCTGAGATAATTAATGGGAAAGTAGGAAAGTGATAGGATAAACATGGAAACTTCAACCAAGAGCACCCAGGACTTTGTCCGCACAACTGGTGTTACTTGTGTCAGACTCACCACTGCAGATGGAAAGAGCACAAGAGGGTATTTACTTGATTCTGGAAATGTGACCTACTTTATACAGCTTTTCATTTTCCTTCTGTTTGCAAACACAGGAAGACATTAAAGTTTGTCTTTCCCGTAACAAGTGACAACAAAACTCTATGTTCAACCGATTAGTGCTCTTGCCACTTGGCCTTTAAAATCACTCAGCAGAAAAAGCTGCTGCTGAATATGTCAAACCTAGTGCATTTTAATAAAAACCACTAAGGTCTTCAAGTGCAGATGAGATATTTTGATGCATATTTCCTTAAAGATGTGAGGGGCTTTATAATCTCAGAGGGAAATATCAGCATCATGTGTTGTGGCTGTTGCTATGGTAACTATACTTTTTTTGCTTTTATTCAATAACAGTGTGAACTGGCTCTTAAGCCTGTGCAGCAACATGACCTACTGAAGGCTAAATTACTAGGGTGCTACATACTTATACACTCTTTCTTTTTTGTTATATTTTGCCCAAGAATAAATGGATTTTATCATAAGAGTAAAGACTGACCAGCTTAATCTCTTGCACTACCTGCTGTACCTCTCACTTTGTGATTCGTAAAAATATGAGCAGGCAGTCATGGAAAAGTAAAGGACTCTTCAACAATCTAAAATTTTCTTTAATTTTTTTTTTCTGAAGGAGCAGGAGAGAAAGCTTGATTTTCCAGCATAGCAAAATTGACTTGCATTCAGTCCCACTTTTCTTTGAGATTTAAAAAAATAATCCAGACTGAAGCACTGAAAGATGCATAAAGATATTTTCTCAAATGTTGACTGACAAGTGGAATATTTTTGTTAATATTTTCTTTGTCTAACAGTAAGACATATAATCTTCACTTGATACTGGCTCCATTGAAGTCTGTGCACACACAAAGAAAAGGAAAGCAATGTGGGAAACACAGGAAAAACCTGAATTGCATAATTTCAAGACTTTTTTTATTTATCTTTCAAAAACTAAAAGAAGGGAGAATAGCAGTGCAGCAACTGAGATACACATGTTTATGTAAACATACAAAACTTAAAAACCAAAAATTCTTTTGTATTCTATGTAAAAGGATAAGTAGCTCAAGTTTATCAGCAAGGACTTTCCAGGGCTTCCAAAAACTTTGTTTCCATTTCTCTAGCACATTTTTGAGAAGACAAATGACTACAGATGGGTAATCAAATTGCTGTCTGGGGGAGGAATTGAGCAAGAAACAGTTTCTGATGCTGACATGGTTAGTGAGACACTTTTGAAGCCCAAATTCCTGTAATATGTATTTTCATCCCAGAGCTGACAAAAAGAAGCCCACTCAGAAGTGGTTGTTATTTCCTGCCTGCAAACCATTCCCAGAATTTTACCTCCTCTCACATTTCTGAAATGTGTGATGTGTATCTGCTGAGCTGCTTCAGTCAAGCCAGGACTACAGAAAAATTTCCCATGTAGCCCATGATCATACAACACATTCTTGGTTTATTGAACCATTTCTGAGAGTTCCATCAAGAACTCAGTTGATCAAAAGGGTTCCAATATCCAAATCCTCCATATTTCAGAGCCTGGTTCCCTCAGACATCAGTGTTTCAGGTATGTACTAGATGTCTAATACTTCTAAGGATCTTGATCAAAATTGTTGGATTTGACTTTGGACTTAATCACATATGTTTGTGTAAAATCATTAAAGCAATACTGCCCAGAAAAGTTGTGGATAGTCTATCCCTGGAAGTGCTCAGAGCCAGGCTGGAGGATGCTTTGAGAAACCTGGTCTAGTGGAAGGTCCCTGTCCTTGGCAGAGGAGTTGGAATGAGATGATCTTTAAGGTCCCTTCCAATCCAAACCATTCTCATATTCTGTGATTCTATTACTTTCTTGGTAAAAAATAAATTATCAAAATAGCACATGTGATGCTGAAGGTAAAACTATATCAGGTACATTTTCTCATAACTATACTGACCTTGAGAGGTCAACAAGGGTAAAATTACCCTTTGCTCAACAAAACAAATTTAGACAGACAAAGCGTGTGTTAAATAAAGTTGTCACTCTACATTGATCTTTCTGACCATCAATATTGTGTGCCAGATGCAATAAAAAGCTAACACACTAGTTTACAAACACCAATTTAAATGTTAAATATCCAGAATGGAAAGAAAAAACTGTCTGAGACANTCCCTTCCAATCCAAACCATTCTCATATTCTGTGATTCTATTACTTTCTTGGTAAAAAATAAATTATCAAAATAGCACATGTGATGCTGAAGGTAAAACTATATCAGGTACATTTTCTCATAACTATACTGACCTTGAGAGGTCAACAAGGGTAAAATTACCCTTTGCTCAACAAAACAAATTTAGACAGACAAAGCGTGTGTTAAATAAAGTTGTCACACTACATTGATCTTTCTGACCATCAATATTGTGTGCCAGATGCAATAAAAAGCTAACACACTAGTTTACAAACACCAATTTAAATGTTAAATATCCAGAATGGAAAGAAAAAACTGTCTGAGACATCAGAGGTCCCATGAAGATGTTGTTGAAGAACACAAAGTTTTCATCTAACTCAATGTGCTTATTTTACAATGTCTTAATTCCTAAAAGCATGGAAAGTTAAGGCTTCTTCAGTCTTAGAGAGAAACTGAAGGGGAGATTATTTAGGTTTCACCATTCTTGTCCCCAAAATCTGACCAGGCATTTAAGCCCTGAGCCAACAAAATGTCAATGAAGTTGCTCCTAGGTTTAAAGACATGCACACACTTACCTGAACAATTTTGTGGAGCAGTGACATAAAACCTTAACAAAGCAGTAAGATGCTGATGCATCTTTGCACCTGCTAATCTTGAACCAAATGGTATTCTGTACATGATAAACCTAAAATATTTTAGTGGGTTTATACAAGAACAGTATCAATAGCCTTTTCCAATCACAGGAAAGAAAAGAGGTCAAGAGCACCTTGACAACTTTCTTGACCCTTTGTAATTTGTATTTTGCATATAACAGTTAAGATTAATGTATTTTGAATGTTTTTTTGCTGTAGAGACTCCTAAAGAGTCTTATTTCATAGAAGCATCCAAGACCACACTGTATGGGGTTCTGAGGAACCTGGCCTAGTGGAAGATGCCCCTGTCCATGGCAGGAGTGTGTAACTAGATAATCTTTAAGGTCCCTTCCAACCTAAGCCATTTTATGTTTCTATGATTGATTAAATTTTCTATGCAGAAGTATCAGGTTCTGTGGAAGAAGGAATTTCTATTTTCATACACTATTTTTACAGTGTAATAGTGGAGTAATAAACTTTGCAGAACATTTAACTGTTAGTTCATTGGCTCAAGAAGAACAAGATCAGAGAGCCAAGGAATTTCTCTTAATCAGAGAGGTGTCTTTTAAAATGGCCAAATATCTTTTGATTGAATCCATAGTAAGCATTGATAGTTATTCACAAACAACAGACAATACTTAATCTTATGATAGTAAGAGCATAATGGATTTAATAAAATATTGTAATACTGTTATAGTTATTTGCTAGTAAACGAACAACAAAACTGGGA
>WEIV01016487.1:88395-102913 GCA_013390005.1 Calyptomena viridis | reverse complement strand
AAGAATAAATAAGACATTGGAGGAATCCAAAGAAGCACATTTCTAGAGAAAAGGCTCAGCCAACGTACCAAGGCTGACATCTAAGAACAACTGCAAGGGCAGTCCTTCAGCTCCAAGGACAAAACCAGGTGTGTCATAGATTTTACTCCTCTTTCTAAGCAAGTTCAAGAAGACACAGCATTGTAATATTTTCATAGTGAAGTCACTAAAAATAATTTTAGCCTTTGATGAGGTACCTTTTTATTTTGAATAGCTTTTGTCAGAACTCAAACTTTGGATCTTTTTTTCCCTAACTCCCTAGCTCAGAGAAAATTAAATTGATTTTATTTTTCTCTTTTGCTTAGGTCCAATAGCTCTCTCAACAGTGATTCTTCACTCAACGTTTGGCTGGGAGTGGAATTTTAATTTCCTAATCAGTTGAAGTGAGCTGTGCTGCTCAGACTTCATTTTAGTCATCTCAGGAATTTAGTAGGTTAAGACCATTTGTGTCTCAGTGGGATGCAGAGCTCCCAATTCACATTTTATAACACCACAGTTGGATTACTGCCACTTTATGTTTGCAGCCTTCCTTGACCTTTCGTTGTATAAGTCTCTGGTTTGCACAAAATTCAGCAACTAGAATGGCCACTTGCATGTGTCAGCTTATCACATGGAGATTGAAGATGCTACACAGGCTTCCTGTCAAATGCATAATTGCTTTTACAGTACTTGTATACTCTTCACATCTTGTTTTCATCTCTACTTGCCTCCCTGAACAGCTGATCAGCCAGTATCCTTGTAACTGAGACTTTCACTTGCCCTTTGTTAAAGACTTTTTTAATAAGGTTCTTCCCAGCACAGTTATGAGAAATTTTTTGTGTGGTTTGTTTTGGATGCCTCATTTTGACTTCTCTAGCAGAATTTCTGTTTAATTGTAATGTAGTTTAAGTGTATAATGCCATGTGTTGCTTCTGCATGAAGTGTGCTATATAAATGTAAATCAGCTAATTAATTCATAACAACAAGTATTATAGCAACACATTGACTGTCATGCTCTGCAGTTTCCAGCTGAACACTGTGTATGTGCTTTGTNATTTTTTGTGTGGTTTGTTTTGGATGCCTCATTTTGACTTCTCTAGCAGAATTTCTGTTTAATTGTAATGTAGTTTAAGTGTATAATGCCATGTGTTGCTTCTGCATGAAGTGTGCTATATAAATGTAAATCAGCTAATTAATTCATAACAACAAGTATTATAGCAACACATTGACTGTCATGCTCTGCAGTTTCCAGTTGAACACTGTGTATGTGCTTTGTTAGTAGAGGAATTGCAAACAGGAGGGTTAATAATTTTAAATCTAAGTAGCCTTGGCTGTTTATACAGAGCTGTGATTGTGTATTTGAAGCCTGTACAGATTAAGAGGCCAAAGTTTCTACTCTCAGCTCTAGTCCATAAAATCATAGATCTTAAAGATCACCTCATTGCAACCCCTCTGCCATGTACTTGAACCAAGTTGATGACTTTCTGTGTAAATGCGGGAGAAATTACCTATTTGAATATATTCAAACATCACCTGTTTGTGAAATGTGGATAATGATTCCTCTTTTATGAAAGGTACCCAAGACCTATGGATAAATTGATTTTTGTAAGTGGAAATACTGAACATGACCTAAGTTCTCAATAAATCACTTTGAGTTCAGCTTTATCATTCTTTGCAACAGAATGTTACAAAAATTGGAAAAATTACACTGAAATTACTCCTCTATTTCTCAACTGTTTCTAAATCCAGTCTATCTAAAGGATCTAAAATTCTCTGGAGTTTCAGCAAGCTATATGTAAGCCAGTATCTGACAGATATAAAACATACTCCCTTCCAAGACAGGCTGCATGTTAACAGCCAGCAGCCTGGAGTATCAATCTTTGTCTTTACTGAGAAATGCAAAATTTTTATTTAAAAATATTTAATTTTAAGCTAGTCATTTTAAAAGCAAAAGCACTCAGAATCTGAATGCATGTGATTCCTTTCATATGCCTCCAGTGTACCATGAAATCCATGGGAATGCTGCTGTGTGTGCATTAAGAATCATGCAATCATGGAATCATAGAATGTTTTTAGTTGAAAGGACCTTAAAGATCTACTTCCATCCTCCCTGCCAGGGGCAGGGACACCTTTCACTAGACCTGGTTGCTCCAACCTGGCCTTGAACACTTCCAGGGATGGGGCAGCCACAGCTTCTCTGGGCAACCTGTGCCAGAGACTCACCACCCTCACAGCGTAGCGGTCACAGGGAAGAATTTCTTCCTAATATCCAATTTAAACCTACTCTCTTTTAGTTTGAATCCATTTCTCCTTGTTCTGTCACCACATGCCCTTGTAAAAAGTCACTTTCTGTCTTTCTTGTGGGCTCCCATCAGGTACTGGAAGGCCACAATTAGGTCACTCCAAAGCCTTCTCTTCTCCAGGCTGAAAAATCCAAATTCTCTCAGCCTTTCCTCTTAGGAGAGGTGCTTCATCCCTCTAATTTTCTTGGTGGCCTTCTTTGGAGGCCTTGCTCCAACTGGTCAATGTCCTTCTTGTGTTGGGAACCCCAGAGCTGGATGCAGTACTCCAGGTGGGATCTCACCAGATCATGGTTAAGGGTAAAAGTCTGACTGTTCAGAGAAAAGTTTCATAGAAAGAGTTTTGTCACTGCCAGAATAGTTCTCTAAACAGAATTTCACAATTAAAATACAATTTTCTTTATCTTCTCAATGGAGAGTGTTGGTTAGTTGTTGGAAAAGAGAGAACAACTGGACTTTAAAACCGTAATCAAGTTTTAGAGAGTTAGCAAGGAAAAAATTTGCAGACACTACACAGAATACAATAAAACCTCCAAGATATTATTCTTTTAGAAAGTGTGGGTGGAAATATTACCATTGATTTTTATACAGTGCGTCAGGTTCTCTGGTACAGCAGCAGAATGGTTGGTTGGTATTCAAGCAAAATGGCCAATGTAGGGACAATTACAGGTTTGTGTAGCAGTTTCTCAAGGTTTCCTCTATCCATTGCACATCTCTGAGCAAGTATGCAAAGGCTGAGACCAAAAACTCCCTTCCCTAAAACAATGAATATAAGCTGAGTGCAGAACCATCCTTCCTCTCTGCAGCTGAATGCTGGCAGCTGAGTGATGCGTGTTGGCCCTTGCACAGCTAGCAAGTAAAATTTGCCCTGTATCATCATCTCACAGACAGCACTGAGCAACCACAGTGGATTAAGGTGCGTGAGGGGCACCTGGATCTGGAGGAAAACATTTGAGAGACAAAAGCAGCATTTTCAGCTGGAGTTATTTCTGTCATTTTTCCTCTTTCACCAATATAATATATTTAGACCCAGCATTATTCCTTGCAATTCTTTCTAAATAACATCAAGAGAGACACACAGCTCCTCGAAATGGTTTATTCTCCACCAGTCTTCAGAAACTCATCACAACAAACCTCACCATTATCTTCATGCTATCAAAGCCTTCCTCAATTTATCAAAGTTATTAATAACCACTCTCCAATGTAACTTCAAAATAAATTACTTTTTAATGGGATTATACTTTCAAGACCTAGCAGTTGATTAAATATTTCTTTATGAACATATATACCTCCCAATTTTTATGTGTAAATGCGCTGGTGTATTCACACATATAATAAATGCATATGCTCGGATGTTATACAGAGAATATATAGACTTGTGCATATTTTTCTGGCTCTCACTGTTTCCATACACATTTATAAACCAAAAGCAAATGCTTCATTCTTAAACACAGCCACATAATACAGCAAGGAGGGAAAAAAAATCTTCGATGGCCCAGTTATGGAGAAAATTTCCAAGTGAAAGATTGAAAAAAGACTCAAAAATATACTGCTGAAGTAGCTATGCAATTATGCAAACTATCATATTTCTTTCTACTCTTTTGCTACATAGTTAAGTACATGAAGGGTAAAGAAAAAAATTATATTGTATGAAGACAGTTAAACACTTCAAATTGCTAAAAACATTATCTTGATTATCCGTATATTATGCTCAGACGAAAATAATTAGCTTTTTCTTTATGAGAACTGTCAATGCCAAAAATACTTCATTCCAGAAAACTGGATTTAAGAAAAAGTTTTCAGAACAACTCATACTTAAGTAATGAATAGTTTGCTTTGGACTTCTTATTTTTAAGCACTTCTAAATTAACTTAGCCAGAGATAGGAGAATCTTCCTTACAACATCTGCGAACCTCTGGAAAATTATTGACTCCTTTGGCCACTTATTGATAATGAGAGAGAGAGAGAATAGATAAAGCAAAGATAACTTCTATAAGAAAAATTAATATTTCATAGTATAACAGAAATGTGATGTGAACTGAAGTCAATATATTATTGTGACAAAGCTAGATAGTAGTTACATAAGGAAAGACAGAAATAGGGGACTTTGAATTGTAACTATCCAAAAGACCATCATCAAAATTCCCTCCCTCAATTAATAGAGAGAGACAGAGAGATGGAACCTTCCAGTGTATGATTCACCCCACCCTCATGTAGGACAAGAAAAAAAACATGCAATGACCTTATACTTAGGAAGGACTTGAGCTTAATTTGGAGCAAGAGCAGCAATCTGTATCCTGAAACTGAGGAGTTATCCATTCACAAAAGTTACAAGGAGATAAGAAGAAAAATAGCTGCACCTAATCACAGAACTTGGTATTAAATATTGAAATGAACAGTCAGAGGAAAGCCTTTTTAATCAGTACACCAGGTGAATGATGATCCTACAAAACATGTCTTGGACAATTGCAAATAGTGCAAAAATTAGGAAATAACAATTCGTTAGTAGACACAAAAGTTTAAATGAGCAAGCAAATCTCCTTTTTGTGAATTCTTAAAATTTAAATATAAAAACTTTTGGATTGAGACTTGACTACAGGCAGAACATGGGCATTATTTTTGGCTCTATCACTGACTTACAATGTGGCTTAAGGTGTGTTATTTAATATCACCCTTCCTCATGTGCGAAAGGTAGTGTAAATATTCCTTTCCACTTTTCTTCTTTACTTATTTAATCCACTGAAGAGCTTTCTTAACTTTTTTCTTATCTAAAATATACATAGAAAATCTCTTCCTGTATGTTTGTACAGCTTCTGGCACACCTGAATCCTAAGTTCCAGAAGTAACTTCTAAGTACTTCTACAATAAACCTGGCTGCAATAAAATAGTTTGTCTTAAAGGATTTAGAGTTTAATAAACAAGAACAACAAAAAAAATAATCCTGGGGCTATGAAGATTTTGGTCTCCTCTACTGAGATTAAGCTCAGAGATCACCCATCCCTTGTATTAATGATGGTGTTCTTAAAACAAATACTGAAGGAAGAGTTTGGTTATGAAATTCAAACTATATTTCAAGCTGCTGTAATGGAATCTCACCTTCTAGAGGGTCAGACGAGGCAGGAGGAGTGTGAAAATATGAGAGGGTCATGATAATGGCCAAAAAGTTCATTGAGCTGCAGGTTTACAGCCCCAGAGCAGGGGAAGAGCTCAGAATTTGGTTTAACGGATGTGTTATTAACAGTGGGACTATTGTCTAGAAATAATAGTGGGTGACTGAAACTGAATGAACTGAATCTAAAAGGTCTGTGAGCTGCCTCTTGAGAAAGTAGATTTAACTAATAAATTAGTAGAGTGAGGTGTATCCTATTAGCTGTTTCCTGGGTGGAGGGGTTTTCTTGATTTGTCGTTCCTTCTTACACCACTCCTTCTCAGCCTTTGTCATGTCACTTAAGACACGAATACCAAAAGCTGCCTATGATTTGGAGTAGTTACATGATGCTAAATAAAGCCTGAGACATCTAAGGCCTCGTTTCAGCAGTGGTGAGAACTCAAAGCCTAAAATGACCTCAGAGAACTTTGCTTCTAGCCTGCCTTTCACAGCCCCACCACATCTCCATTTTCACAACAAGGGTTAGCTGAAGTTTCAAAGCATTATCCTAATAATAAGTATGCATGATAGTAATGATAAATACATTTCCTCCAGATTTTATTTAAAGAAAAATATACATAAAAATAATGATAACATAGTTTGTGGTACAAGGAAATTTGTGATCACTGGCAGGCAGTACTTGATTTATTCATTCATGGGGGAAAATTACGACACAACATATACTGTATGAAATTAAGATAGGATCCTAAACAATTTTATCCTTTAATATTTCTAGCTTTCCTCTGTGTGTGTCATAGAAAAACATGTGTTATTTACCCAACGGACCAGAGCATTTTCTCTGGAAAAGATGAGCTTGTAATGGAAATGCTGACACAACCTCAACTATAACAGCATGAACAAAGACACTTTAATAACATTTTTATTGCTGTAACATCTTTTAAAAATGAAACACCTGGGACTTGTGCTTTAAAAAATAAAAAGAACAAAACAAAACCCAAGAGCAGAATTGTAAGTTCTGTTCTCTTCATATGATGGAAAATTAATGCAACAAGTCAAAGACTGGGATGTTAACTCACCCTGCCAACATTTAAAGTCATTCAAAGGAAAAATAATTAATAGCTATATTAATGTATTTCTCTGGAAATACATTGCTATATGAAGTAATGTTTAGAACTTTGTAGCTTTTAAAGAGCTGTTATAACTTCACAGACACAGAAGACACTGTGCAAGCAGAAGACTTTTTGCACTATAGTACAATTAAACTTGGAAATTGCAAAACAAGAGTGATGAGGCTTTTAAGAAACACTAAGGATAATGTTCAAGGACATATGGGTACATAAGATATATCTTGAAAATGATGTGGTAATACTAAAGCTATGAAAAATGAGTAACATCTTTATGATGATCGTGTTGCACTGTGCATGAAGAAGAGTGTTTCTAGGAATTGGTCCAAGCAAAACATGGATCTTTTTCCTGGAAAGCTTGAACATTTGGGATTGTAGAGGGAGAAAATTAAAAAAGCAGTACTCAGCTGTGGGATTATATAATGCTGGATTCCTGTATCTTAGGACCTACATTTCTGAACAAATTACCACAACATTGTTAAGAAGGACAAAACTGAAGGACAAATCATGTTAAGTAATCTTATACTCAGAAGTTCAACAAGCATCCAAGCTCAAGTATCCAAGGTCTGGCATAAATGTTGACACAGCCCAGCTAAGAGGTTCACTGAGTCTTGGGCTTTACTATTGAAATTTATTGTAACTGTCTTATGCTGACATAGTCTAAAAGATGAGGGATGGTAGGAGAAAGAGAAGCCAAGCTGTTGCCATTTTTAAAGATTTCAAATCTATAAGCTCAATGAAGATTTCAGGAAGGTTAAGGTTTTTCAGCCTGGAAGAGAGAAGGCTCTGGAGTGACATTAGAGCAGCCTTTGTCACTAAAAGGAACTACAAAAGAGCTGCAGAGGAACATTTGACAAGAACATGGAGTGATAGGACAAGGGAGAATAGTTTTAAACTTGATGAGGGTAGATTTAGTTCAGATATTAGGAAAAAAATTCTTTATTGTGGATGTGGTGAGGCCCTGGCTCAGGCTGCCCAGAGAAGCCATAGATGTCCCTGGAAGTGTTCAAGGCCGGGTTGGACAGGGCTTGGAGCACCTGGTCTAGCGAAAAGTGTCCCTGCCCATGGCAGGGTGGTTGGAACTGGCTGGTCTTTAAGGTCCGACTCAAACCCTTCTATGATTCTGTGTTTCTTCTGTATCTTGAAGTTTCTGATGAATTTGATAGCAAGTGAAGAAAGCAGGTGAAGCTTCAATTGGAAGCTCCTGTTGCTCTTAGGGGCTACTTTCACCTCATCTAACTTTAATAGTGAAATAGTGTTTAGTTTGAGATACAGTCCTGTTCTGGTCAATGGAAAGTGGTTGTTCCTGTCATCCTGTGTTTCCAAGACAGGAGGCCGGTGTCCCTGCACAGACTTCTTAGGGAATGTACTAAACCATCTAAGAGAACACGTCTGTTTTACATGCATAAAATAAACTCCATTCTCTTCAATGCTGCAAAACCAACTACATTTTCTAGGTAACAGTTTCACATAAATAGCCTGACTATTTAAACGTTGAATCCCCAGTGATCATATTAAGTTTGTTATTAGAGGCTTGAATAACAACTGAAAAAACAATACCAAGATACTAATATTTAAATGTACTTAGACTCCTTCTTACCACTGATGTTAGTGAGACTTGAGTGCCAGTACATGTTATCTCTTTCTTACTCCTCTAGATGCAAAATGAGAGAGGATATTGTGACAGCATGGTCAAAGGTTATACAGTTCTCTGATGAGTTGGTTAAGGCATCTATAAGCTGAAAAAAACTGACTGGAAATTATTTGAATTTTTGAGATTACTTTTAGTGTTGTACAGAGAAAGAGACAAAACCCCTGGATGATAGGTGTGCTATAGCTCTTATCACCAACAAGAGTCACTACAAGAGCAAAAATATTGGATTCAATGTATCGATCCTATTCTAGACCCCTCTTCAGTCTGGTGTCCTATTTATTTAGATTTAAGTCAGGATTCAAACTTTACTGAAATTAAAAATTACTGGGCCAACATCTATCTCAGAGAACTGGTTTGTTTAATTCTCATTTACTTGTCCTGGTTTTGGATAGTATAAGATTGTTGTGAGTCTTCATTAAATTCTATCTAAGCAATTGAGTTCTCTTACACTATGGGAGTAGTATCTAAGTACTCTTTATTGGACCATCTGTGCTCTCTCTGAAGCATATGCTTCAAAAGATAATGCAAAAATGAGTGATTTTTTTATGAAGTCATACCCACTTATAAATGGGAGATTAAAGGAAGGAGACTTCAGCAACGTGGTAAAATCTATTGTAAAATTGTCATCTTAATTTAAATAAATATAATCTTAAAGAAGGCACTTAGCTGGGAACCAAAAGCCTGGTGATTTATAATTTTTGAAGAGCTTGTGTTGTTGATTGTGCAGAACTGGACTTCCCTTCATTAACTCCACACTTGAGCATCCAAGTCAATGAATCCTAAGAATTTCCAGTGTGCATTCAGAAATTCTTATATTTGCTTTCCCCTCTGCACAGCCATGTCTTGTGTCTCCTCAAACTTCCTCCCTAAATGGCATGTGAAAGAATTAATTTTTTTAACAGCAATCTGCATTTCCACTCTTATTTATTTAACAATCATGCATATTTGTCAAGGGTTTTAGTAAAAAGGTAATGAAAAATTTCAAGTTCTGTCTGAACCATCAATTTTCCCATCTTTTTTTCTTTTTGATCTAACTGTTTTAGCTAACTACAGGAAAGGTGATTGTATCATTTATTCAAAGTGTAAGAGTTTTAAAAGGAGAAAATGAGTAAGATTGACTCAAATCTTTTCAATATTCTGGTGATTTCATAGGTGGTGGAGTAGTTTTAAGTTCAAGTCCCCAGTCTAGATGAAATGAAGTTAGTATTAAGGCAGTATTGGTTGGTTTTCATTACTTTTTTCACTCTTAAAGTCTCCCCAAAACAGTCCAAGAAAATCTACATCTTTCACCTCCAAAAGCACACAAGAAAAGGTCTTTGAAAAAGTATAAATTTGTCCTGACACAGAATCTAAAGCTTATGCAATCTTACAGAGAACCATCCAGTCTAGTTGTACTAGGACCTTTTACCTGTACACATGTATTGTTGAACACAATGGTCAAAATTCTGCTTGAGTCACTTTTAGCTCGTCCAAATTTCCTCTTTCGCAAATTGTATATCACCCTTTTCAGGTTTTCACCATTTATTGGAAATATGAATGGACACTTCAAGGTAAAGATTCTGCAAGCTGTATTGCTACAGATCTTGCCTCATTCCACTGAAATATCTTTTTTCAATTTTTTTCTGTGCTCTCTACTGCACTTGGACACAATGAATTTCTATATACCCATATTTCTCTTAAAAAAAAAGGCTCCAGGAATAGCAAAATTATTTCCTGTGTAACATTTCTGGTCAGCCAAATTATCTATTATCAAGGTTAATTTGAAAGTGATCTAAAAAAATCATAATACACTGTGAAATTTTTTATACTTTTTGCAGAAATACTCTTTTAATACCAATATTGTCCTGTTCACTAAAAACAAGAAGCGGTACTGAGAAACTGAGCTATCTCTCCCCAAAGAGCTCTTTCCCAAAAGAAGGTAAAGCATATAAAGTCAGAATTTTCAACCAGTAATCAGAATTCCAGAGTATAAAGAAAATCCTTAAATCTATAAATTTACAGTCTATATTTATGATTAAAAAAATCCAGTAATGACAGAAAAGCAGGATTCTGGGAAATGAAGAGGAAACAATGCACTTACAGTAAAATGGAAAGAAAATGGTCATGATGAGTCATAGACATATCTTGTAGCTTTTCTACTTGTGTCCAAAGATTAAATAAATCAGTATCTTATTTCCATTTATTTAACAAAGACTATGGAAAAGTTGGAAAAAGAGCAGTCTCCAACATCACCCACCAGCTACCAGTATCCTGAATCCTTATCCATTGGACTTCCAGTCATTTTAATGTATCTCCCACCCACAGATAAGACAATTCCATCCAGTCTCATTTTCCTAGACAATCTGTGATGTCTGTCATTAAATATCACCTGTTCCTGTCCAGACCCAGGAGGCAGTAGATTGATCATAAATGTTTCATAACACTTTAGATCCTGTCTCAGGCTTGTCTCATGGTCAGTGAAGTTGTGGATGGCCCATTCCTGGGAGTGTCCAAGGCCAAGCTGAATGCGGCTTTGAGCAACCTGATCTAGTGGAAGGTGTCCCTGCCCATGACAGGTGATCTTTAAGGTCTCTTCCAACCCAAATCATTCTGTGATTCTATGAGTCTCTTTATGGTTAACTAAAGAATTGTATGTGCTGTCTGTGTATCTTGACTTTTTCCACAATAAGTACGTATGCATTTTTGTGATTTGTTGCTATGGAGAAGACTATTCCATGAAAAATAAATGCACTGTGACTATATAGGCTTTCTGGCAGAAGGTAAGGTCTTCTGAGATACTTAGAAACAATTTAGTATATATTTTTCTCAATACAGAACTTCTTTGCCTCAATACTACAATTACAGCAGCTGTTAGTGTCATGAACTGAAACAAAAGCACTTTAGTTAAGATTAGCTTTTAGTTTCCTTCCAAACATGAAATGGCTGAATTATAAACATTTCCATTTTTTATTTTTCAGCACATCTATCCTAAATCAAATGGCCTCTTCTTTTCCTTCATAAATTCCTCAAGAGGAACCATGGTTTCAAATATTGTATTAGCAATGAAAAACAAACCCAACAACCATTCGGATTATCTGAAAGCACTTGGTCTAAAAAACAATTTGCTGAATCGATAAATGGGTTCTTCAGACACTGTGTGCTTGCTAAAGCAGAAATCTAGGCAACTGTTTCAACTGCCGTTCAAAAATGTGAATCTATCTTTAAATATACAGATAGCTTTGTTTAAATCCCTGGGAATGTGCACGCATTGAAGTTAACTTCTACTTAAGTATCATGCTGAACTGAGACATCAAGTAAGTAACATAATTTTTATTTTAATGTGTCAGATAGATATAAAATTTGAGATAGAGACAAAACATTCAGTAACCCTTGTTATTCCAGCCACCAAGGTCTACTGCATCTGCTCAGCACAGCACTGAACAGCACACAAAAATGTATTTACGTGTGAGCTGAAATGAAGAAGCTCGCTTATACAGAAGGCCTCTTACTGGTAAAAATGAAGAGGAGATTGGGCACAGACTAGGCATTGTAAATAACTTCCTTTTAGTTCAATCCTAACTGGTATTAATTTATGAGTCAAATGAAAAATGGATACGAGACCATGTACACGCAACTTAACATCTGTGCGCTCGCTGTGAAATTAAGTGACCCCATTTTTATTGTTCAGCCTTTTCAATGTATGATGTGTCAAACACAATGTTTAAGATGCTTCTAAAGTCTAGCTCATGAAATGTAGAAATGTTATTTCTTTGTGATGTTCAGCTCCAATATAAAACTTAAGAGACTCAGCATTGATCTGACTAAAAATGCCAGGGTTGCCTTGCATTTTGAAGCTGAGTCTTACCAGTTTTGCCAAACATCTCTTGGAAAAGAATATTTATTTTATAATTTCCAGAACTTCCTGTTTCGGGGTTTCTGAAGCAGGACTGCAGCAGGAATAGTCATGATTTCAGGATGTCAACACTGTAAATGCCACAAGGAATTTGAAAACCGAGAGAATTTCAGTAATTAAAGTGATGGGCAAAAAAGTTAACAAAGTGTTTTGTAATATGTGAAAAAAAGAGTGCATTCATTTTTATATCTCATTATTAATAAATTTTCTTTCCCTAACTGCTCTTTCATTAACTAGTTTAAAGACAACTCTTGTGACTGTACCATTTATATAATGTACATTTGTTCATCTGTTTTTGCAAACTTTAAATGTTTATAGTAATCCTGAGGGAAAACTAGCAAGAATTTTAGGTGCCCATGTGAGGAGAAAGAGAACTGTAGATAGAATAAAAGAGTCCTGCTGCCTTTACAGGGGTAATTAACAGCATCTAAACCTTTCCTAGAGGTAAGAGCATCCTTTTAAAATATTTGGCTGTCCCTTGCTTCAGCAACACCTTGCAAAAAAATTCTTGAAGGTTGGAGATGGGGAGGCAGGGATACTGTTCTCCCTGCTCTCTGCTGAGGACAAAAATCCAGACTGTTCTTCAGCATTAGCAATAATGGAAGAATGTCTCATACACATAGATCGGAATATGTACAGTTCTTTCATTATATGTTATGTTTTCCTTTACTTTATAAATTATAAAGCTAATATTCCCTAATTTTCTGTTATTAGATGGCAAAAAACTTTGTAGATTGGAGTTCATAATGAATGCAATGTCCAGCAAAAAGCAGAACATTGTATTATACTTCATATCTTCTTTATGTGCCTAAAACTTGTGAGATTCTTTTTATTCATATATTGATGAGGGTATGATTTTTCCAGTTAAAGTAATAATTAAATCTTATGAGGAGTTTAGTAACAATGGAAAATTTTCACTGGGACTGGGCTAATAAACCTATGCCAACAGCTCCCTCTATGTACCATAAAAAGGATGCTAGCAAATGCATTGCATGTAATATGCATTTCTTTTCCAGAGAAATATATTATTAAGGAAAAAGAATCACTTCTGTGTCATTTAATTTGTCTACAGTGAGGATTAAGAAAGTTTCAACAAAAACCATCATTGGTTTTACCTGCATAATTATAGTGACGCATTTTCCTGTTTAAAATTTCCATGATTATTTACTGTACACCTCCATCTAGTTCATTCAATTTCCTTCTTAATCCCATTTGACATACATAGATTATTGTAATGCAGACAGTTCTTTGAGTACTCAAAAATGGAACAATGCAATAAAAGGACAGTAACTAATGTTATCTGTCTAAAGCTGGGAAAGGGAAGATGAGGGAGCATGGAGGATTATCTCTAATGAGAACTGTACATCTGCTTGAAAAAATGATACACTATGTAAAGAAGAGCAGCACTGTTAACTGGGGAGGGCACTAGAAGAGAAATCAAGAGGTTTTTATCCTCTAACTTGTTGCTTATTTTTTGTGTGACAGCAGATGGGTGCCTTCCTCTCCCTGTCTTGCTGTCCTCCCTCCCTTCTCTGTTTAACTCCTGAAATGACAGGGTGGGTTTGATCTTTCATCGTGGGCTGAAATGTGTCCATCACTATGTGCTGTGCCTGTTAAACATAATCCAACTGATTACTGAGTGTTGGGTGAACTGAGGTGATCTCTGCAAAGGGCTGTAAAAACAATGAAAAATGTGATTTTTTTGGATCTAATTCATAGCAGGTTATACAAGGTGATGTTAACTTGCATTTTTCCATGGGCCAAACTATGCTTGCAGTCCCTGGTGCTCAGCTGACACACAGGCAGGCTGTTAAACTGCAGGCATTTGACTGTGACTTTAACCATGGGTGGTGCCTGCACAAATTTGTCTTGATAGATGCTTTTTGCCACCAGCTTCCTAAAACTAACAGCAGAATTAGCGAGTGCACTTAGACCTGAATTCAGATCGATTCCACTAAGTACTTTTTACTTAATTAACGGAGTGTGATCTGCTTGTGAATTGAGAAGAAAATAAATGAAACTACACACACAGAAACCAAGTAACACTTTCTCTCTCTCTCTCTCTCACTTTTTTTTTTTTCAATCCATAGATTCACAGTTAGTTATTGGGCATAGGACATGCCTGCTTGCCAGAGAATTTATCAAGTACATTAAGGAGTCAGAACAGGACATAATCACCATGCGGAAGTTTATTTGGCAGAGTGAGTCAGAAGCACCATCATCGTGCCATTGAAGTTTAAAATTAAATGTTATATTTAATGGCAAGAAGTCTAGGGAAGAGAAAGGAAGGAAAAGTAAGGCCAGATAAGGGAAGGCAAGGCAGATGAGGTTCATTCTGGATATTCTATAGTTCTGAAATAATGTTTTAGAAATTTCATGTGGCATTCAACCACCAAACTATGTATATGACTGTTTTCTCAT
>WEIV01016487.1:46099-82911 GCA_013390005.1 Calyptomena viridis | reverse complement strand
TAGGCTAATAGAGCTGGGGGGCCCAAACAAATCCAGCAGTGACTGTAGCTGCTTCATTTTTTAAAGTCACACAGAAAAAACACAGAGATTTGCCTTTTTGTTTGTTTGTTTGTTTGTTTCTGTTTGGTTTTTTGGTTGGTTTTTTGTTTTATTTTTAATTTTGTGTTCTGGGCATGAAAGCACTGTGTGCCCCTGCTTAGAAAAGAATGCAAAAAAATTGAGGAGTCAAAGAAAACACAAAAAACAGCAGGTCTGATTAAGATGTTTACCTAGGAGGAAAAGTCCTGAATTTTTGACATGTATTTGATAATAAGTCTGTAGAACCCCAGTATGAAAATGGAAAATGCATAGGAGCAGGGAGTTCAAACCAGGACTCTCCATTTCTATGGGACCATGCCTCAAAGCTGTGCTGCTCCTTCATCCCCTTGTCATATCCTGGTTTCCTCTCCTCAACAGCTGCAGACTTTAAGAGGAGAAATAAGGAGTAACCTCAGCTAGTTCATTCTTCTGGTGCTTTATCAAATGTAGCTTGGGGAACATGAGCTCCTCCCCTTTTTGGGAACAGTATATTAACCAGGAGACACATTAATATATAAGAGATATGACTGAGTCTTCCTTCTCCAGCTGTGTTGGAAGAAGCATCTATTCCAGACTGAATTCCAGGTTCATGGGGAGTCTTCTCTGGTGACCTGACTGAGCTGCTCTGCTTCACACAGAGCTGAAGTTCAGATGCAACCTACATACGTGATATACTAACTGATTCTACACAGCTCCTTATTTGATGTCTTCTGTCTAAGATATGTGGCTCCTACCCAGCACTAAACAAGGCACTCAGGTGTGTAATTTTGATCTTGGATTCTATTTTTTAATCTAGATCCCTTAGTCAGTACAGACTGCATACTGTGTTGGACCTGCTCCTTCACAGGTCAGCTGTTGTGAACTATAAAGCAGTGATAATTAGCATTTCTCAAACCTGCAGCAAAGTATTAGGATAGCTATATTAAAGAGTGAGAACTGCTCAAAGTCTGAGGTGACAAATAAGGGAGCATGGAAAGTAATCTTTTTCTGTCCTGTTAAAATTCTGTAGGATTCAGTAGTGTGTCTGCCCTGTGCTGAAGTAAAAACAAGAGAGAGATCTGTCCCTGTCACTGGGCTTTAGTTCTATTGTTACATTCATAATCTGAGTCAGTTAGAGATTGATCTTGCACTTTATTAATCTCTGAGTACCTTGGTTGTGCATATTAGCTACTCTAGAATGAGTCTCTTTCCAGTTTACCATAGGCCTGTGAGATATTTCCCATCTAAAGTGTTCATTTGAACACTTCTGGAAGAGGTTGGGTTGTGCACAGCAGAATTTGATGAACAGTCACTTAACTGAACAGTGAGCTCTAGGAACTGGAGCCTGTCTGAAACTTTTTGTTTTCATGAAGGTATTTCCACTTTGAAAAATATTTCTTTTTCACATAAAGAGTTTATTTCCTAGAATTTCTTTTGTCCTGAAAACAAGAACAAACTTTCTTAAGAACTCCCACCAGATCGATCAAGACAGGCATTTACCAAAGGGGATAACAAAGACCGTATTTAATTTCAGCTTTCTTGTTACCTCTGTCTTGGAGAGATACGTATACTGGATGTAAAAAACATAGTTAAGAATAATTGATCTTTGCTGAAATTCAACCTTCAAGAATGATTAGGAAGATAAACAAGAACAGATTACATCAAATATACAGAAAAGAGAAGTAACAACACTCTTTATGCCACCAACTCATTTCGCTCTGACACCAGTGCACTACCCACTGGACACATTATATTTTCTTAAAACACATTGATTGAATACAGTGTGGAGTTTTGTTTGCTGAATTCATTGCTTAGAATTGTTCCCAGGATATTTACTATTATTATGTCCTTACCCTTTCTTTGGCTGTTTTGCTGTTTCTCTAGATGATAACCCTGTTATTCCCCCCATGCTTAATCCTCCCCTAGACTCTGCTGTTTGATTGTATGGGGTTGTTATCACCACTGATTGACTGGCCACGTCTTTTAGTCCCTTTCTGTGCGTGTGGGTAGGGGGTTAAAGCACTGAAAAGAGGGATTAGGTGCAGGTTTACAGCTCCTAACTTGGCACTTAGATGACTGATGTCATGGCAATTAGACATTGGCAAGTTCCCTGTAATACCATTGCATGGTTATCATTACAATTTAAAATCCAAATGGGTTCTTTGCATCCTGTAGTTATTTCCAACATATTTTTTTTCTTCTCACTGAGTTAAAAATCTCTTTTTCTTCTTGAAACAGTTTCTGCTGGTTTCTGCCTACATCTGATTGTGTCTCAGTTGCTACAGAATTCCTCTCCTGGTCTGTGTAATCATAGGTTTACTTTTTCTTTTTTTCTTTTCATCATAAATTCTTATGTATGGCATCTGACCTGCCTGAAAGAAAATCACCACATTACCTGCAAATGGGCTTGACTGCCTTTGACACCAGACAACTATCAGATTGATTTTCAGCAGTAGTTATTCACACACAAACCTTAACAGCCTGGCACCTGCGTGTCTATCGAACCCTTTTGGTAGCCCTTGTTTCTGGGTGTACCCTTGGGTCAATGAACAAACTGCTGCTGTCAAATGTATCCATTTTCCAGCATCTCTAAGGCATAAAGAGGAAGAACCAAAGGTTAGGAAAATTCATTAAACAAAAATAATGAATCCCTCAGTTCCTAAGCACCAGTTCAGCAAAGATATTTAATTACTTGCTGGTCTTTACTCATATCCTCTTACTGAGGTATGTGTTTATGGACTTGTGGTAGATTGGAATCAAATAGAGTTTGAANAGAAAGAAAGAAAGAAAGAAAGAAAGAAAGAAAGAAAGAAAGAAAGAAAGAAAGAAAGAAAGAAAGAAAGAAAGAAAGAAAGAAAGAAAGAAAGAAAGAAAGAAAGAAAGAAAGAAAGAAAGAAAGAAAAGGCTTTCCAGATTAGATTTTTGAAATTATTGTGACAATCCCGATGCAAAAAGATTGCAACTATTTTAGGCATAGCTATCTAATAATTTTCCTTCTCTTTTACAAAGGGACAGTTCCGACTGATATCTAGAAATAAGTTATGAGTGCTTCTTTATCAGTTTGACCAGGCTATCTGTGCACATAAATTTGCCTAAGTGCACAGCTACTGAGTGCATCCTTCTGTCTCCTCCTAAACATTTTAAAGACAATTTCATTTTTATTGTGAGATTGCCTGGGAGGCACTTCCAAGGTTTGCAGCTCTGTTTATTTGTTTATCTCTGTTAGATAATGCCAATATGAAGTCCTAGAAAGGTGAGTCAAGCAAAATTCTGTAACACTTAAAAAATTTCCTCAAGAGGTTTCTGCCCCCTTGTCACCCTACTTTTTTATGTGTCTGGGACTTTCTGGAGCTAATGAGTGTCTTTGTCAATCTGTAGTTCCCACAGAATCATGGAATGGTTTGGTTGGAAGGGACCTTAAAGATCACCCAGTTCCAACCCCCCCCCTGCTGTGGGCAGGAACACATTTCATTAGGACAGGTTGCTCAGAGTCCCATCTAACTTGGACTTGAACACTTCCAGGGATGGGGTATATGCCATTTACAGGGAATAAAATGAGAAAGAGAACAGAAGCAACTGAAATCGTGCTAATACCACCATTTAGTCAAACATGGCTTGTCAGTGAGTGTGGTGTGCAGATGTTTCATAAAATGTCTCAGCATTTTTACTCAAGATTTAAACATCTAATCTTTCTTTTTTTGCTGATTTTCCTCAACTGTTGTCTGACTTTCTCAGGAAAGTACAGGTGGAGATGAAGGACATAAAAGTGAAAGTCAGAACACATAATTTAAATGTCTTAACATTTATTTAAAGGTATTAAGAACTGAGAGATATTTGTGATCAGCTAGACTGGGGTTAAGTTATTGGTTTTGGTTTTTTTCCCACTCTACAATTAAGTTTTCCTTATGAGTTTTGTCAAAGACAGAGAGTGAGTTATGACATAACTTATCTGCCAATATCTTTTCAATGGCACTGTGGGAGTACAGCAGTTTATTGTACTGTAGGTCCCTTGAGATCCAGGAAATGGAGGCCTGATATCTTCCACTTGTCTAATTGCAAATTATCTCTATTTCTGCTTCTCAGTTTCTTTTTTTCTTTTTTTTTTTCCCCTTTTTTTTTCCAGTAAAATGCAGGAAAGATGCTACTTACTTGGCAAGAGGTCTTCAAGTTTCCTGACAGACTGATATTTTTGAGCATTTATGTTTTTGAAGACACTAGTTCCTTTGTTGAAATGAAAATCTTCAAAATTAATCAGACTTAAAAAATCCAAGTTTGTTATCTATTTGGCTGATCACCTCTGTGTCCTGTACAGTTCTGTGTTACTTCTGTCAATATAAGAAAACTCCCAAGGAGTAACTTTATTAATGCACCTATGAAATAAAGCACCTCTGTTCTCACATTCCACAGCACAAATTCTTCAACTTCTCCAAAAACATCTGTGTCTACTCCAGTAGATAATTCTGACATTGTTGTGCATCCTGTGATTCTTATTATGGGCTGTTTCTAGATGGTCCCTGTTTGGAATTTAATATCAATACAGACAGCAGAGTTAGTACACTTCCCTTAGAGTCAGTCATTCCAGATTTTTGGAAGATAACTGTCATAACTTGGTTTTGACCCAAGGATTTCATTTGATACTGAAATAAAAGAGATAATCCTCCTGGTAATAGTATGCATTTCCTGAAAAAAATGTTAAAGTCCTTTTTGTTCCTTTTCTCTTTTATCCTTCCACTTAGGTCTGGGAAGAGGTTGTCTGACATCCATTATCTGACAGAGAATAGATTTATAGGATGTTAATGCCCTTTACATTAGTTTTCAGCTTGTCAGAGCTTAAATTCTGAGCCAGTTCTCAGAAAAGAAGACCAAAAAGAAACAAAAGTAATGATGAAAATAAATATTTTGGAAAGCCCCTTGAGATACTCTGTTGTTTCTAAGAGAAAAGTTTTATTTTTCTATATTTCAGTTTTTCAACAATAAAACACAGAGGATAAGAAATATATCTGAAAGTCATGGTGCTTAGGGACTCCACTGAGTAATATCTGCAAAATGAAGATGTTTCGGAGGTGTATCCTTGCCACAAAAGCACAGTGTATCCCAGTGCCTGCTGTTACAATTGTTGCTGGTTGGAATCATCCTCAGAAGGTTGCTTTGTGACCTATATGAAATGAATTTAGCACCCACCAGCAATTACTGTGCTGACTGCTCTCTCTCCTTTATATAAAGTTATATTGGTAATGTTTTGGATCACCTTTGACACCTCAGAGACAATATGTGCATGATGAACCCTTTTACGACTCCACTGCAAGTTTCTTTCCTGCCATGAGTGATGAGCAATTAGAAGTAAACTTGCATTGCTTTTCCTTACAGCCTGTCTGCTGTTGGGATGTCAAAACATTGGATACATCATGGTTTTATCCACTCTATTAAATTTCAACCTTGTCTGGCACCAGGACCACCCTCTATGCAATGAATCACATTCACACTCTTAAACCCTTTTCCCTCAAAGACAAGCACAGCTTTCCAGTTGTCTATTGGAAATAATCCCTGGTCTGTGCTAGATCTCAGGCTGTGTTTGTGAAATGCTTAGAGGATGTTTGTTCCTTTCATGGAAACATTGTCAGGGGTTGCTCTGACAATCTAGTAGCTTGAGGAACATTTTTTCATATAATCTAATTTTGTGGTGTTGCTGGAGCCAGCCTGTCCTTGTGACACTTTTGAATAGCAGTGAAATCCCTTTCTGAGCACATCACTGGATAATAATGCACAAAGATGTCTCAAGACAATCCACAAAATGATTATAATACTTATACTATCCTGTTTGTGTAACACATGAAATTTTGGGGCCTCTGTTGAAAATGTTGACATCAATTTTGAACTAAAACTTTAAAAGAGGGTTAGAGGAGAAAATTACTGTATTGGTTTTGGCTGGGATAGTGTTAGTTTTCTTCACAGTAGTCAGTATGGGGCTGTGTTTTGAATTTGAGCTGAAAACTGCACTGATAACTCAGTGCACTGAGTTTTTGTTACTGATTTTTCGTTACTGCTGGGCAGCGCTCTCACGCAGCCAAGGTCTTTTCTGCTCCTCACCCTATCCCACCGAGGAGTTGGGAGGGGACACAGCTGAGACAGCTGACCCCAAATGACCCAAGGGATATTTCATAACATATGGAATGAGCTCAGCAATAACAGCTAGAGGAAGAAGAAGGAAGTGGGGGACATTCAGAGTGACAGTGTTTCTCTCCCCAGGTCACTGTTCTCTGTGAGGAAACCCTGCTTTCCTGGGGATAGCCTGTCTGTGCATGGAAAGTAGTGAAGGAATTCTTTATTTTATTTTGCTTGTGTGTGCAGCTTTTGCTTTACTTATTAAACTGGTTTTATCTCTCCCCCATCCCACTGGGGGGAAGTGAGCGAGCAGCTCTTTGGGGCTGAGCTCCTGGCCATGGTTAAACCATGACACTGATTGACTGGTCTTAGAGTCTGGGATTTGTGAAATGCTCTGCTAAGACTTATGAACCAAGTCTCAAGCAGGCAGGATTATACTGGAAAGAATATCATGAAAGAGCAAGAAATGTTCTGGTAGAGATTTAAAAACCCTTATTCTGACATTACCTAATTTTACTGAGTGGTGGTAGGGAACAATCCTTTGCAATGAGGAGGTTATGTCACAAAAACTCCCTTGTTAGACTAGAATCCATTTATACCTGCATTTGGCTTTGTTACACCTATTTTCAACAGCAACAGACAGGAGATTGTTCTCTCATTTCACTACAGGACAGGTGATACTTGTGTGTGACATCTGAAGTGGGTCAAAAGTCTACCACAAGTAAGAGCTGGGAAATTTTTAAAATTTGATTCTATTTGCCTAAATCTCCCCAGTTCTAATGTAAGAGAAACATGTCCTGGATTGACTCTAACAGCAAACTCTTTCCAGACTGGCAGCGAAAAACCACCTAAACAGAAAAATGTACCAGATCAAACAATTAGGGAAAAAAAAAAAAGAGCCATTTTACTATCTTAGATATCCAAATTACCTAGTGAGATGGTTATGATCAGTAGTTAAAAGAGAAACAAAACAAGAAATGGCAAAATTAAATGGGAAAAAAAAAAGGTTAAAAAAAATCATTTATGAAGCAGACAGATAATTTCAAAAAGCTTTCATACCAGGAATAGGGCACCATTACAATGAGAAAACCTTTAATTATGTTGTAAAGGTCTGATATTCCGCTGAAATGTCATTTCAAAATAAACTTCTAACAGTTAATTATCAGTGATATTTAACTTGTGGGAAAATTAAATATCACCACATACTCCTGTGATCATTTTATTGCTTTTGTAGACATTTTAATATTTTAATGGTTTCCAAGTAACAATGAAAAAGGCATGCCACCAAGTGTGTTTTCTTGGCTTTCTGTGGATAATCATATAACCTTTTCTTTCTCTTCTTCATACAAAACAGACCTCTGAGTCAGTGAGGGACAGCACTGAAGGGAAACCTTTAGGGAATAAATATGGGAATAACCATTGCTCTGATTCCCTTAGCCAGCATGATTCCTGGGAAAGAAGTTTTATTAACTGTGATAACTAGAAATACAATGCTGAATGAACAAATATTGAAACTCTATTAGCATTCAGCTAGAAAACCAGATGAATGTGCAGTGTTCCAGTTAGTGACCTATGTATTATCCAAAGCTTATAAAATGTGCCATTCAATTGGACCTAAGGATGCAGTGACCTCGATCATGCACAGCCTGGAAGGCTGGAACAGGGAACCTCCTGTGCTCTTGTTGTATAAATCAATACCATACAAGCCAAGGAACTGAGATTGCCAGGAAAAGGTATGAATTTAAGGCCAGAAGGGAATATTATATGAATCACTATTCAACCAGCGCTTTCAATGGAATTGGCTTGAGAAATGGATGGATCCAACTTGCCACAACTGGCTGGGTGTTATTCATCCTTCTGCAGGGTGAGCCAATGAAAACATGAATCATAAGGGGGATTTGGCTCAAGCAGGCTAATTTGTCCCTCACTGCAACATTTATTTGCTTGCTTCTAGCAGTTACTTCCAGTTCCAAACATTGTGCCTCAAAAAGTTCCAAAATAAATACTATTATCTTAAAATATTCCAATCATTCTGAGTTAGGCATTAGAAAAAGGGTAGGAAAAGGATAGAAGGGCAATTATAAGATCCATATAGGTCTTAACGTGGTTTAGAACATTAATGAGATGCTTGTCCCAAATCAGATCTCCAGGAGCTTTACGTAAAGTTAATATCATTAGTGAAATATGACAAAAATCCTGGAACTTGAAGATAATGGAATTTTTGACAAAGAGAACAATCTCTTTCATGAAATCACAAAATTAATAATTTTGCTTGCTCCAGTAAGTTAACCTTTTTTCAGAGACACTGCAAGACTGAATCTTTCCATGGTAATGGGAAATCCATCCAATATTTCTTCAGTGTGTGAAGAAAGCAAAAAATGTCTCTAAGCAAAAACTTACAGGAGTGTTGTTTACTCTTTTAATGTGCAACAGGCTTCTGCATCTTACATCAAGTTGCATAGTCTCCTAAGGTCATATTGTTAAAATGCTTAAACTCCACCCAAGTCCTGTGCCTCAGTTCCAGTTGTAAACTGACAAATGCCCCTCGGGAAAACTCTTACAACAAAGGCAGAAAAAAATACTGGGATACTACTAGATACAAGGCTGCCTGCTAGACAGAAAGAGCAGCAAGTTTGTTGGAAATAATGTTACCAATAGAATCACAGAATCAGAGAATGGCTTTGGTTAGAAGGGACCTTAAACATCATCTAGTTCCAGTCCCTCTGCCATAGGGGATTGGTACTTCTGCACCCATAAAACGAAGTTTCTCAGAATACAAGAGAGATTGCTTTAGTGAGTGTTTTATTTTCCTTGGAGCTTCCTGGTTGTAACCTTTTTATGTTCACATGTCCAAAGGTCTGTGTAAAACCAGATCCCATAGAAGCAGCTGGAGGTATGTCAGGTAATTTCACTTGTAAGCAGGTGATAGCACAGGGAGCATCGCTGGCATTTTAAAGGACTATTTGAGAATCTGGCTATTAAAATGAAGACCAAACTCTGAAGAGACAGGCAAAGTAAATTGCTAGAGCACTTTGTCTTTCTCTGGTAAAGAGCTCATGGTAGTGTCCAGAGGTCTGTTAGGGTAATCACAGCATTTTCTCTCTCTTTTGCTCAAATACAGATCTGCTTCCAGTGAGATATTAAGAATCTGACAGCCTGAGGACTTTACTGGTTTGGACATTTTCCAGCCCCAACTCAGTCTCCCTTCCCTCCCCAGAGACAGCAAATAACATCTCTTTTCCTCAAAAAATCCTTTTTGTCCTTAATTCTAAATGCCAGGGCTTAGCACTAAGCCAGATATTGAGGGGGTGTGAATTGGAGCCAATTGATCTGTGTGGATTTATCTCTGCTAAAGATTTTTTTACCATTATTTATCAAACAGAGTCACAACACTCTGCGGGACAGAGGAGAGGTAAAAACAGTCTACAATGGAGGTGAAGATGTTTTACCACCTAAACCCTCTCATATTTGACACTGGACTGTGATATTACCTCATCAAAAAATTGTATTTTACATCCATCTTTGCAACTCTAGACTCTGCAAACTAATGGTTATAGAGAATTATACATTTATTTCTGCAACCTTTTTTTTTTACCTCTTTTACCTCTGCAAAAGGTTGTAATCTCCTGTCATTCCAAATAATTACAGATTCACATCTCATGGTTTTAGTTTTGCAGGTCCCTAGATAAAATTCTGCTGCAAATATAATGAGCAGCACAACTACATGTAAAAGGGATGGGAGAACCAAGTCCTTACTAATGCATGGAGATAGTTTGGAGTGTTTTGAACTAACTTGTTCCGTCAAGGTCAACCAGTTTAAGTTTCCAGAGAATGTGGATTTCCAAAGAAAATCAATAATTTCATTCAATCCATTTTGAAATACTTTATTCCCAAGTCTTAAAACCCACAGATAAATGTTTCTTGTTAATTTTGTATTTTGAAAGACATTAAGAAAACTTGTATGAAGATCAACAATTGTCTGTTTTCCAAAGCAAACAATAAATTGTTGCATGGAGAACATTTTTCTTGCATTTCCAGAGTTTCTTTTTCTTTAAAGTGGAAATAATGTTGCTTGTGAGTTTTTAAACATATTAAAAAAATATTTAGGCAAACACCAAGAAAATTCCAAAATATTGAATATTATATTGATGCCTTAAAGATTTTTCTAGTAATTTGGTCTAAATTGTAGCTTATATAGTTTCACTAGTTTTCACTTCTACAAATTTCTGCAAGAAAGGAATGGTGACCAAGGTTACAGATCCCATTGTTTATGAAGACTGTACTGAAGAGGAGCCATAACATCTGGGAACAGCAGCCAAAGGTGGTCCAGAGGCCCTGGAGATGTTCCAGGGAGCTGGTGGCATGTCAAGGGACTGAAAGGTTAAGCAAGGAAGATGAAGATGAGAGGAAAACAGGATCTATCACAACCCCACACTCAATACAGGAGGAGTGTCAAAGGCGTGGCTGGGGCAGAGCTATGGGAGGACCCAAATTCTGGAGGAGTGTTTGATGTGGAGTGATGGGTGGAACAGGTTTGGAAAGTAGGTATAACAATGATGAAATGTCTAAAAACTATAGTATAAAAATATGTAACCTGTGAGGTTTGGGGTGCATAATTTGGAATGGAGTTCCTGTGCACCCGGCTGCCATAATAAAGGAGTGCTTTCCTTCTAACACTCAAAAGGAGTGTTAGAGGGTTTTTTTCTGGCCTTTTTTGGCAACAGCTTGTTGGCTAAAACTCTGATTCTGTAGGTAGTGAAAACTAACAATGAAAATAAAATCATTTTCTCTAACCTTCTTAGAGTTTGAGAGAGTGGCAGTGAATAAGTCAAAGATCTTGTAATAGATGGGCCATTGTGCTGGGAGTGATTCTCAACTGGCTGAAGTCTCTGGAAGTCCCATTGTCTCACTGATAACACTTTAATTCAGAACAACAAGAAGCTTTATGTACACCATTACCAGCTCTTCCACAATTGTTGCCATCTCTAGAGTGAAGTTTGCAGGAAACAGTGGAAAGAAAACACACACTGTGGTTCACAATAGAAGGTATTAGCATGAGCTCAGCAGACTAGACAACACGACCAAAATGATCTGTCTTATATTTAAAATCTTTTGTCTAAATCAAGGTATTATTACAGTTCCTTTATGTTCAACGCATTAACATCTGTCTTCAAGCTCATACTTTCTCTTTTGGTTTTAATTAAATTGGCATTAAAGAGCACAATAGAAGTTATTATGAGTTTAATAATGGGCAGTTGATTTTTTTTCCACGTCAGTAGAAGGCAATATTCAGATGTTTGGTACAATAAACTCAGCTCCTCTTTTTCCCAGTATCTCCTGTCATGCCTTAATTTATCTAGTTATTTGAGAAACTCAAGTAAAGGATGTAATCAGAACAGTTTCTCTTAGAGAACAATTTAAAAAATGAAAATGAAGTAGAGAAATGGATGCTACCAGTGATAATTCTGTGAGTAGTCCTTTTCCTGCTAAAAGGTATAACTGAAGACAGCAAAAATACATATTGGAGAAAGAGAAGACTCCAAGAAGACCTTATAGAAGACATCAAGTACCTAAAGGGGCTACAAGAGTGCTGGAGAGGGACTTTTGGCAAGGGCATGTATTGATATGACAAGAGGGAATGACTTTAAGCTGAAGGAGGGTAGATTTAGAATGGATATTGGGTAAAAAATCGTTATTGTGTGGTTGGTGAGGCACTGGCACAAGTTGTCCAGAGAAGTTGTGGCTGTCCCATACCTGGAATTGTTCAAGGCCAGGTTGGATGGGGCTTTGAGCAATCTGGCCTAGTGGAAGGTGTCCCTGCCCACAGCAGGGGTCGGAACTAAAGTCCCTTCCAACCCAACCCACTCAATGATTCTATAATTTTATATACACATGAATGTCTGTGCACAGACACACACATAGACACACACAGAAAACTGAGGTCAATGGGCCTCCATCCATTTATACCAGTTGTGGATCTCCATTACATCAGGATGGAATAATGTCTTAGAAGACCCTCACAGAACATGATTTTAACTTAAGAATTAACTCCCATTGATATTGAAAAATACTGAAGAAAACACAGAGGATTGATGGGATGGGCTTTTTATGCTAATCCTGTCAAGTGAAGGCTGAAGTAAAAGAAGCAGCTGGTTGCTCAAGAAACTTGGACAGAACTTTGGCCAGGCTTGAATTATATTGAAAAAAAAAAGCCCTATTTAACAGCAGAAAGAACTAATGCAAACAATACTGGGAAAGGGTTGGGAAGTGTTCTGGAGTAGAAACATTGTGGAGTATAACTGCAGGACTCCAAGGACATGAAAGAACTGGTTTGACTTTCTGTCTCCCATCTGCCAGTATGAACTCATATGTGCAATATAGGTTGCCATTTCCAGCACAGGTTTTGTGGTTCTAACCTGGCAAACATATAAAAAATCTATTAAAGTGTGAGCCAAACTCCTGTCAGCAGCCCAAGGAGAAGGATATAGCTCTGGCTTCTCTAATTTTGCATACAACCCAGATGGAAGTACAAGCACTTCTATGTTGAAGTGCCAAATAATTCTCTCAAGGCCTGTATTATCTTTTCTTCTTGCCTCAGAAAAACTTCCATGTTTCTGGGGACTCCGCAGCTGTGTGCACTCCAGCAAAAGGCTGTGCCTGGCCAGCCAAGTCGTGTGAATTTGCTTTCCAGCTTCTGTTATGAGGCTTCCCCTCCCTCCCAGTCCCATCAAGGACTATTCAACCAGGAAATGCAGCAGCAGAATCTTCACAGACTCTTTAAGGCAATATTTAAAGGCAACGTCTCTCATTTTCCTGAAGGAAGCCACGTTGCAAACAAAAGTACATCAAAGCAATCATGCAATAACTGCCTAGGAGAAAGGTGAGGAAAATAATATGGGGAGGTTTTAAGAGGGAAATTGGAACTTAGCAGCCTTGATAGCTTTTAAACATGAATCTGTGCTTTAATTCTGCTGCTTTAACCTTGCCTTTGGCATGCTTTGTTCTGAAGAACATACAGTTTGAGCCTCAGGTTACTGTAAATCAGAGGATTAAGACACAAAAGTAGAATAGAGAATGATTCCTTCACCAAAATCATTAACATCAAATATAGTCATGTCTATAAATAGTGTTTTATTGGCTAAAATTATCCCTTATTTCCTCATAAAGCCAAATGTTGATCTGAGAAAAGAAGTGACCTCCAAGTAAGGACTATTTCAACTAAATCCATCTTAGTTTAATGTCAGGATATGCCTTTTTCTCCCTTTGAATAAGAATAAACATATTCTTCCCAATTTGACAGCACAATGACTGAGCTATTATTGTTCAAGGGATAGAGAATAAATAAGGAGGTTATATAGAGGTGTAATTTGACCAGGTAGGTGTAAGAAGGAGAGACTTTTGTGCAACTCATCCAATAATAGGAAAAAAAGTCTGCTATATCAATTGATGCTATATGTTGGGCTGTATGAGCATTTTCCTTCCTGCATTCAGAATCAAATTCTGCAAGTCTTGGCCTCCTTCAAATGGAAAAAAAACTTATAGGTAAATATTTCTTTTTCAAATATGGCAGAATTGGGTGTGGGGGAGTATAGTGTAATCACTAATCTTTGTGAACTTTGTGTTATTTTACAGAATGCATTTTTTCCCCCTAGTGACTTCAAGACTAAAACAGCCACCTTTCTGCTTATCTTGGAGTGCTTTGGGGTACCTCTATAGCTTTTCCTATGAAAAGAAATCTTAGCTACAGGGAAGTCTCCACACCTCAGCCTAAATGGGCCTGGGATCTTTAGATATCCCTTCTTGCTCTCATGTCAGAGAGAAGATAACTTGGGTTCTTTCTTACAGAAAGGACTGTAGTTCTTCGTAAAAGGCTTTAATTTGTTACATTGGATTTCACTGTCAGCCCTCAGCTCAGTCTACACATAAGCTTTTGGGGAAAAAAACAAAAGTTGCCCTAGATTACAGCTCAGGCCATGCAGACTGTTGGAATTCAAAGAACAGCTAAGATCATTTTTCAGTGTTACACTGTAGTTCTAACAGTAGCAACCCTAAACATAAAATCAATAGCCTATCCTACCATAAATTTCATCCATTCCCCTAAACAAGTTGCATAGTGTATCTGTATCTAGTGGTACATCTTAAACTGGGAATAAAAGAACACATCCTTTTTTTCTCTCAGAGATAGTAAGAGTAAACTGATGAGAACTGTAAAGATATTATCAAAACAGGCAACTATATGGAAGATATCTGTGCTTGCGTGGGTAAAAGGGCATCTTGTTTTGATAATTGTTGATTGCAGTGAATTACATTGATGTTCTCTTAGGCATGTGAAGGATATAATTTTATATCATTCAAGTTAGGATGAGATACCCTGAAGAGTGGCTAATTTGAAATATGATACATAAATCTAAATAACACTTCCTTAATGACACATACATTTTTTACAGTTAATTTCTTTAGATAACAGGAAAAAAAAAAAAGAATGGAAGGAAATTTTCTGCTTCATTCTGCCCTGGCTGCAGTAATTAAGACTCTGTTATTCATATTTATCTCTAGCAGCTATAGCATCATTTTCAAAGCTACTAGATGTGTATAGTGGGGATGTTAAATCAGAACAAATGGGCCCAGGAATGGGAAATTCTTTCCTATTCTTACGTATTGTTTTGCCACAGATAAACATTTTTCAAAAAGATTTTAAAGTTAATTTGCTAATTTAGAATGATAACAATACTGATTTCTATAGGTAGCTATTTTTTTCTTCCAGATAGATTTTAATATTTTAATCTTAATTTACGTTTGGAAGTTTCATATTTCATTCCTACATCTGATGATTGCACTGAGAGAGGTCACTTCAGCACAGCCCATCATTTATGAAGAGCCTTCTTGAGAAACCTCAATTTTTCCATTCTGTGCAAGCTGCCTGGCTACTATGACTTATTGCTAACTGAGGACAGGGTTCACGAGTAGCTGCCAGGGTGACCTGAAGGAATAAACCCCAAACCTCCAAAAGAAATAAAGTCTGTTACTGCCTGACTGATTGATGATAATAATCACACACATTCATGCAGGACTATTATTTCAGCTGTTATTATTTCAGCATCTAAGATAGGGCTGAAATTTCAGGCAGGAATAAAAAAAGAAGATTTTATAAATAACATCTAGGAAAAAAATATTACCCAAAAGATAAAAAAAATCATAGAATAAGAGTAACAAACATGCTCCATGGTCCAGATCCCAGCAACCATTAAATCATTGGATTCAACTAGATAAATTTCAAAGAAAAATTGTGGCAATGATCAGAATGTTAGAATCCCAGAGTCTACAGGTAAAGACTGATTAAACAGGATCAAAAATAAGAGGAGGAGATGGGTACTTGATAAAAGCAAAAAGATGGGAGAATGCTACAAAGACAAAGTGAAAAACCTGTTCTTGGCCGTGGCAGCCAGGACAAGTGCGATGGAAGTTTAATTGCTACAACAAAGAGTAAAATTTAATGCTAAGAAAATTTAATGTTAAGAAAAGCTTTCTAACAATAAGGTTAGTGAAGCACAAATTGTTTTCTCAGTTGTTTACAGAGACTTCACCCACTTCTGTAAGAGTTTTTTAAAACAGGCCAGGAAAGGAGCTGTGAGACATGATATAACTATGCTTCATTTTATCTCAGGAAAACGAATTTTCTAGAAAGCCTCTTGAGGTCCTTTCCAGATTGAAGAACCTCTGGCTGAGTATGGAGCAAAAGCAGACCTCACACCACGCTACATAAGGAGCACTAATTTCCATGACAACCATGAATTCTCTGTCAGTTTGTTAGTTGAAGTTTGCTAACCTGCCCTAAGTATTGCTCACATTGTTGGACCTTCTCCAGCTCCTTACATCAAGTGAGTTGAAAGATGAAAACAAGGGACCTAAGGGAGACTGCAAAAAATAATTAAAGGTTTTTCTTTCTTCTTGCAATGCTATGTCTGCTACCTTGACAATCAAATGATATTAGAAAATTTATAGAAGGAAGTAGCTTTTTTTGTTGTTGCAAAAGTTGAAGCGATAAGAAAGGAAACAAGAATGTGGCCATGCAAAGACAGGCAGAAATATGAGCATGACATGCTTTTTTTTTTTTTGGTACTGAAACATTTGGTTAGAGAAAAATACTGCTTCTTCCCATTAACTTTCTATTTACAAATATGTAAATCACATTAATATTTCTAGTAAAAATTTATATTGATAGTTTTTAGAAAGTTGTTAATTCACATGTGTTAAGCCTGTCTTAGCTGAGACATTTAACTCCAACAATAATTCGTAAGCCTAATCGAATTATATTTCTGCACAATATTAACAATATACATGAATGAGGGTGATAAAGCACTGGAGTAGATTGCTCAGGGATTTTGTGGAGATATATCCTTGGAGATATTCAAAACTCAACTGGACAAAACTTTAGCAACCTGCTGTGAGTTAATCTATTTGAGTTTGAGGAGATGTCTGCTAGTCTCAGCCAAGCTGTGATTTTATGTTAATAGAAAAATGCAGGAAACTTCAGAGGGTATCTAAGTTCTGTGATGGTTTTCTCCATTCACTATCAAAGAAACTAAATTTCTTGTGTTGCTTTTTCAATTAAGCATCCAAATTTACTTTAAATTAATCCAAATGTGGGATCATGGCTAAAGTTAAAATTTAGAGGAGACTGAAAATTCCAGGGCAAAATGCAGCTCCCACTTCCTGGATGGAACATGGTTGACATGCTTCACAAAGGTTCCCTATACAACAACGAGCATCTGCTCAGGGTATTTGCAATCAAATGTGGAGCAAAGTGAAGGATATGCGCCCTCCCCAGTCCATTGAAATCCCTGCAGAAAGGGGGAACATTGGGACACTTTGAAGTTCTTGAGACCATAAGTTACCTGTCAGATAAGAGAGATGGATCAAGAAGTTGTGCTGCTAAGCCAACCATGAGGAACCTCCTCCTCAGGTGCCAAGCTACGACCACCTACCTCCCTCTCCACTTAAACATAACGAAATAGCATAAAAGTAAGTTGAGAATGAGAGAAAATTGGAGAAGACTCCATCAAAACTTTTGAGATTAATTGGTGAGCTGAGCCTGTCTTCTCCCCCCATAGGGACACCTGTTGGGTAGGAATTAACCTCTTTACGCACTAATTATTGATATTAGTATTAGAACTTGATTTATAGTCTTGTAGATTACTTTAAACATATTTTTACAGTCAGACAATATCAGGAAAGAGCCACAAACCCTATTAACCTGCCACAATTTGTATCAATAAAGAGTATTACTCCATACACTGTTAGAGTGAATCCTTTATAAGGCGTTGGCAGTTGCCAGTTGTGGATCACACTTAAGCAGGACCCACTGAGGAGTCTCCACACTGTTGGCTTAGTCCTCTCCAAAAAGGGCAGTTAAATCACCCTCTGATTCTGTGAATCTGTCGATGAAGGGTCCCCATAAGGGACACTGACAGACTAGTTGGACATAAGGGTTTTGACTTCCCTGGGACACTGACGGACAAATAAATCACCGAGTGTCAAGAAAATCTCCCCTTTCCAGGGGTCCAGCAAACACCCCCCCTTTCCCTTTCACATGATCAAGAGAAGGACTTTAACATCTGGGCTAGTAGCCTCATGTCTTATGTCCATAATCCTATTCAACGGGCTTTTAAAGAAAAATAAAATTAAGAAAACTGTATTTCTTTCAGCATTTAGTGCCATTTCCAGTAGCTGACATTTGCTGCTCTTAGCACGGCCTCTGTCAAAAACCAAGCAAATATCCAAGTAACATGTTCATTTTTTCGCCTACTGTGATTTATATAAGGTACCCCAGCAGCCAAAAAACGTGAGCTGTTTGAGGGAAAAACAGCTACTGAAAAAGAGGGAGATAGGACTCATGGAGAATACGGTTTTCTGAGCTGTTAGACACATTATCTGTGACTGAAGGTTCACAGAGCAGATAATCAGTCAGCACAGACTATAAGCTGGAACAATCCCTTTGTTTCACATTAGTCCTAATACAAACTCATATTAAAGATAAGTTCTGTCTTCTCAAAGACTGCACATAATTATAATTTTCCCAGTTTTTACCTCGGCTTGTTTTGTACATCAAAGTCATCTTTGTTTTACTTTCTATTCACCAAGTCTAGATGCAAGAAATGTCTCAGGCTCTCCTATAGAGTGCAAATCAGAAACTGAGACCTGTCCAAACACTCAATTGGGCACACAAGGCTCTTTGCCTTGCTTTTCTACAGGACAATCAAGTAATGAATTCACTGAAATCTGACTTTCTGAGTGATGATGATTCAATATTCCTAACCACACTGAATATCTCCTGATTTTCTCTCCCATGTTGGTCACAAACTGCCAGTATTTTTTTCCATTTCTTTTCAGTTGGTTCATATCTGTCATAAACTCTGTTGGAAGCTTTGAATCACTCCCAGACGCTCTTCAGTATTTGAAAGAGTAGACAAACGCTCTTTGTAAAGTATCACAAGAGACTTGTGGATAGTTTGTGACAATATACTGTATTCTCAGAGGTGACAGCTTCTTAATGAAAACATATAGCTAAATTTTCAGCATTGCTACAAATGGCCAGCATAACCTTTTTTGTTTTTCAAATGACGTTAAAATTATCTTAATGTCCAAAATCAAGTAACATTTCTAACTTAGAATAGTTATGGTTTATTGGGAATGTCCAAAAGTCTTAACTAATCTTATATATGCCAACATGGCAGAAGGAGATGAGCAAAGGCTCCCCAGGGAAGTGGTGGAGTCACCATCCCTGAAAGTGTTCAAAAAATAAGTAGACATGGCACTTCATGATATGGTTTAGTGGACATGATGGGATTTGGTTTAAGGTTGAACTTGAGGATCTTAGAGTCTTTTTCAATCTTAATGACTCTATGATTTTTTGATGATGTGACCATATGTCATTATAGTGAAACATATTATATTTCATCTGGTTTAGACACACCAGGTTTGGGCATGGATTCAACAATGGCTATGTCTGCATTGAACCCTCTTCAGTGAAGTGGATCCTGATTTAGACTTTCATTCAGCAGCTCTGTGTCTGACTCAGCCAGGAGGAGGAAAGGAGTGATGAGGTGTACTGGACTGGGGGGGCTACAAGGGCTTCTGTGAGAAACTCCCCCCATATCTGAAAGAGCCAATGCCAGCCAGCTCCAAGATGACCCTGCACTGGCCAAGGCTGAGCCCACCAGTGACAGTGGTGATGTCTCAGGGTTGACAGATTTAAGAAGTGTAAAAAAACCTCTGCACAACTGAGCCTGGAGAGGCGGGTGAGAATGGATGACAGAAACAGCCCTGTAGACACCCAGGTCAGCAGAGAAGGAGGGCAGGAGGTGCTCCAGGCATCAGAGCTGAGTTTCCCCTGCCGCCTGTGGTGAAGACCATGGTGAAGCAGGAGTGCTCCTGCAGCCCATGGAGGTCCATGGTGGAGCAGAGACCCACCTGCAGCCCCTGGAGGACCCCACACCAGAGCAGGTGGATGCCTAAAGGAGGCTGTGACCCCATGGAAAGCAAGCGACTCCATGATGAAGTAGGCCCCTGGCAGGATCTATGGACTCACGGAGGGAGGAGCCCACACTGGAGCAGGGGAAGAGTGTGAGGAGCCCTCCCTTTGAGGAGGAAGGAGCAGAAGAGACAACATGTGATGAGCCGACAGCAATCCCCATTTCCTGTCCCCCTGTGCTGTTGGGGGAAAAGGATAGAGAGGCTTTGCTGGGCACCTGCTGTGCAGCAAGGGTCAACCTGCCAAGACTTTGGTCTTGTCTGGAAAAGCAGCCTGCAAAAAATGCTCTGTATCATATCCCATAGGATAAGAAGAAACCAATTCTCGAATCAAAACAGTGCTCGATCTGTGTTTTAAAGCAGGAAAATCATCAGGCCTTGTAATTTCTTCCTAACTGAGAGAATACAACTGCAAAACATTTTGTACTTATCTAATCTTTTTTGCAAATCTTGCTAAATGATTCCTCAATTACTTCCTGCAGCAGCAGGCTCCTTCTTGGAGAGTTACTCATGCACAGTGTAAATCCATGCATCCATTTAAAGTTTGTTGCTTTTAATTTCATCTGTGGTGGAGGTGTAGTGAGTTGTATCTCCCAAAACAGCTCATAAGTTATGAAGGTTTATTTTTAAAAGATAAACTGAAGCTTTATATTTTGAAACCATTTTCAGTGTCATAACTACAAAGAGAACTTGCAAGTGAAGCCTGTTGTCATATTGCCTTGTGAAGGCAGACTGACTCCATTTACAGCAGGGAAAATGTTGCATTTGGCATTTCTCTTTTCAGGGTGGCTCTGTACCAACGCTGATACAATTATCTGAGTTCAAAACTAATAGCAGAGAAAACTGACATATACTGCATTCATTTTTGAAGGTGGGAGAATGACTGGCAGGAAAATAGCTGATGTTGCTGACCTCTGGGTTTTCATCATTAGCCCTGAGAACATATGAGCCATTAAAAAGGAATAAAGGAGCGCTGTCACTGTTCAAAAACAGTTTGCATGTCTACATGATCTAAAAAAGTCCTGCTCTTGACACTAAAATCCACTTTCCCTTCCTACACCTACACCAGATTTTCTTACTGAGAGATGTGGCACCACTCCTCCACCCACTGACCAACCAACTTCTCAATTTCTGACATTGCTGAGACCAAGTTAATTTAGGTGATGAAGTTTTTCCATACAGAGGGTTCATTCCAGAGTTCACGTAGTTGACAAAAGTCCTTCTATTTATTTTACTGGTTGTTGCATCAAGTTAGCAAAGAACAAATGTGTAGCCTTCCCCTGTCAGGGCTTGCCGAGGGGTGAGTGTGCCCCTGCACTCCCCGGGGAATGGCTGAGGGAAACGGAGGACGAAGAAGGTGCTGGCGGCTCTCCATGGTTACATATAATATAAGTTTATTCACTCCAGAGGCAACAGACCATCTGGAGGGTCCAAGCTTATGTGGGATAACCAGGGAAAGAGCCCTTCCCATTTCCAGCCCCTGGTTCTTATAGGAGCTCCAGCCAATGGGAAGGGAGGACAAGAGAAGGGTACAAACCATCTGGGGTGAGGGGTAGGGCACATCATAACAGCACATACCATGTAACAGAACAATAATATACAGTGAGAAATACATGCTAATCACACATTGCAACACAAATGCTTTTAACTTTAAGTTCAAATTAGTCCCCTTTAAAGGAAAAGAACCCAGTGAAAATAAATTGGCATTGTCCTAAAAGAGAGGGTAATTTCAAGAGGGCTCACCTGAAGGGATTGCATCAGCTTTCTCTCAACAAATTGACATCCACTCTGTGCCAATATCAGTCTGACACATGGAAGACACATGAGGCCTCGTTTGACACTTCTCAGCAGGGTAGGAAATATTGAATTTGACCATCTTGAAGGCTCAGGACAGAGCTAAACCACAAGAAGTGGAGAAACTGAAGAAAGTGGTAGTACTAAAGTAAGTATCTATGAAATAGAAAACTGGGATATAGATTTTTCTGCTTCTCCTCTCACTGGAGCACAAGAAAAGTGAAACCAGCAACATTTCCTGGTACAGATTCAACCCACTCACCCCAAAAGCAATTATTATCCTATGTTTGCTGAATGTCCTCCTCCAGTACCATCAGTCACAATATCTAACCTGATTTTCCTACACTCTTGCAAGGAAAGAGAAGAGTCAAGGAAGATTTGCTGCTTCCTCAGCAACTCTGTTGCTTATCCCTAGAGCTGATTGTGGTACCTGCTATATAAAATTAAGGGAGTTTCAGGGATGTATGGTACCAACTGGCTTTGATTTCTGCAAGAAAACTATTTTAGTGCTGTCTAATATACAGAAATCTCTAAAAATGCATATAAACTCTGGAAAATGCCACCTGAGACAAGAGAAGATTTTGAGTTAACCCCTTGAGAGCAGAAACTTGGGATGAGAAAAAACTGAGATTTAGAAATTAAAAAAAAATAATAACTTAACTTTGTATATTAAGAACACATCTTAGTATGTATAATGGAAAGAGGGAAAGCTTATTCATTTCTTTGAAAGAATGTACTCAGGGAAAGATGTGGCTTGTGTGTCAAAATGAGTGACTTTTACAGATCACCATAATTTTTCTTTTAACATTCAAATGTGTGTGTCTCAAAAAATATCCCAGTACAAATTTGTGTGTCTAAATGCAGCTCTCATCTCTCTCTGCCTACACCACCTGCCATTTCAGATTTCTGAAGTGGAGTAGGACAGAAACTACTTAGGGAAACTTCAGGTTGATCTTCTCTCTGCTATTATATCTTTTATATTACTAACTTCTTTCCTGCTATCCTTCTATCCAGCTTAATCAACTGTGTTCTGATAATTCTCTTTCACAGAAGCTCTCCTTCCCTCCTCTTTGCTTCTCATCTTTTCCCTTTTTTATTTCTTTCCCTTAGTTTTTAGAACTAAGTGACCAAACTTGAATGCAGCACTCATGGTGAGTGAATGCAAGGTACTCCTATAATAACCTTAATATTTGGTAAAGAATTCTTCTTTTAATTTAATGTAACCTTCAGTTTCACTTCTTTTGAAAATCACTGCTAAACGTGGAGACTATGTCCTTCACTAAGTGTCCATGCAGCATTTCTTTTCTCTGAGACACCAGGTTTTGTCACGTTTCAGCAACATGTGTTTGTGTCAGAATCCACTGATTCATTAAAAATAACAATATTTAGGGAAAACATGTGAGTTTTGACAAGAGCTAAACCTAAAAGCAAAAGAGTGTCTTCCTTCCCAGCTCTGGAATGATCGAAAGTTTTATTGAGGAGTCTTCTTAGGCCATGATAAATTGAAGTAAAATCTGCCTAAAAATCTGCCTAAAATTAAATGTTAGACTTGTATCACTGACACAAATCTGTTATTAGCTCCTTAGTCACCAAACTGTGTGGCTGCTTCTGTACCTGTTTTGATAAAGAAAGCTTCCTAAATTGTTACTTAAATCTAATGCAGGTCCTAAAGCAGTAGACTTCATAATCTTCTTGGATCAAGAAAACTATCTATTTCATACCTAATTTTAATAAAACTTTGCCACAGTTTCTGTGGGATTGCATCTCCATGAAATCATTTTGAACAAATGGAAGGATAAATTATAGCAAAGTTATTTTATGATTTCTTTTCATTACACTGTGTCTGCAGGCTCCAATCCTACCTGGTTTCATGTTAATCTCCTCTCCAGTGAACTGTATTTTCACATGTCGTTACAGGTGATTAAAACATTCTCCCTTTACAAGGAAAACAAACAAAACAAAGTTAAAAATACTTATTCATTTCTTTCAGAGCTGCTGGAACTCTCTAGAACCTTTCCTGTTTTCTACCCACCATCTACAAGCACTGTACTTGACTAACCGAGCTACTTCTTGAAACAAAACATAAAGTGTTTGTGAATCATTTTGAGCCTGATAAGCCCAAGTGAGAACACTGTGCTCAGCACACTTGACCTTCCATGAAGCACACAATTTAATAGACAGCTTCTTCCTTTAGCAGAAAAGGTGGCTCTGTTGACTATGGAACATTTATCAACAATCTTGTATTTTCTTTTCTTTCAGCCATGAGATGCACATAGGTGCTTATATGATAAGCTTTATGTCAACAGAATTGGATAATGCTCTTCATTTGGCTTTTTTTTTTTAACTAGTTTTGGAGAGGAAATTATATTGAAGAAAGATTTAAATTGAAAGCCCTCTGTTAGAGATGGTCTAGATTTGTGTCTTTGGCCAGCACACTGACTTACTTCCACCTATATTGTGTGGTTCCTTTTGGCACTGGAATACTCTCACTTGTGTCTCCTTTATGGTCTACATGTGTTCATCTTTGCCCCTGGCAGACAAGGGATAGAAGGATGAGCTTAAAGACGATCCCAATTTTCTGGCTTTCCATGAGTTTTCCACTGCATCACAAAAACATTCCGTAGTGTACTGCAGTACTTCCAGCTCTTTGCTGGCCATTCAGAATGATAGTTCCATTGAAGACATTCCTAAACTCTTCTTCATCCAATTATCCAATTGCTTTTTTTAATGCCTGCATCACTTCATCAAATATAGTTAAAATTAAAAGGTGAGGCCACAAAAACCCAAATAGATGTACAAACAGTTAGATTTCTGTTTTGCTTTATCAAATCAGTTTCTTTATCTGCTGGAAGTTAGGATGAAAAATTGTGGAACAGATTATTGTAAGTGTATTGTGAGTCAGTGTGGCTTCATTCATTTACATGTGCTCAGAGCTGACTACACAAACTCTCACAATAAAAATCTTTTCATTGCTTGCAAATTCATGTAGTTCTTTTTGCCTGTAGTTAGGGAAGGGAACATCAGCAAGTGAAGCTAAGCACATTAGCAAACAATAATGGAGTGAAATATTGTTATTCACTTGATTAAACACAAAATGGAACATGGTCAAGTACTTTATAAAGTTTTTGGGGTTCAGATTCTCAGCTGGAATAAATCAATATTGCTGTAATTAGCTATATTCAGTTTCATAATCTGCAAATCAGGATCACTGTTGGGCTTTTTCCCCCCTATATCGAAACAAATTGCTCTTTACTCTGATATAACCCTGACTGATTTATTGATACTTATAAAACTTCAAATCTTGATAACAAAGTAAGTTTAAAGATCACACCTAGGTCCTTCACATTTTTGAGAACTGAAGTGTGGTAATTGTATGGCTCCTATTTTCATCTTTGTTTCATCCTGGTTCCCCTTAGATGGATAACTTACTGTGCTTTATGTATACATAAATGTCCTTTAGGGCTCTGTTTATTTCATTCTCTAGCAATATAGAAAATAATGAAGTCCCCAATGAAAGCCTTAAGAGTCTCCTAAATAATCAGGGAGGAACAACTGGCTGTCTTATAAGCCCTTGTGAAAACAGCAATTTGTTCATTAATCATGGAAGTAGAGCCTCATCACTGGAGAATTAAGTTAGCTTTTCTCCATGGATAACAGCAAAAACACCTTCAACATGAGTGAAACATCCATCATGCTAAGCCTGTAAATTCCATGTAATGGCACTGCATTAACCCTTTCCCTTTATATTTTGCTTGATACAGTAATTATGACTGATCTAATACTTTCTTTCCAGCCCATAAAAAAGAGGTGAATGAATTTAATGACCCTGGAATGTGTGTTTAATTCATTTCTACTAACTTACACAGTATACATCTTTCTAAACGAGTTTTTAGCATTAAAGTTTCCTCTCATTATTAGCAACAGCTGAAATTACTTTACAACACCAAAAGTTATGTAAAATATAATTACTTGTGAGATGGACCCAAACACTGGTACTTATTTAAGAACATACAGGTTGTTGCAAATTCAGCCCATAGTTAGGAAAAAACTCATTAATGTCCTCAGCTTTCAGTTTCTTCTCATCAGTTCCCACTTAAACATCCATCTTTTGCAGGATATGATTGTTGCTGAGTTTGATCCTTTAACAAGCTCTCCAGCTGGTTACATGGGCCCACGGAGGAAGGAGGGTGGGCAGCTGAGATTCAATCTGCTTAGATTTAGGCAGCTATAGAGTCATGTCCTTAAAGTAAATCACACAGGTCTGTGTACTATATAACATACTCTTATATCTCCAAGTAGCAAATTACCGTTTAGAGTTTATGCTCCTGCATTTAAATATTACCTTCAGCATTATTAGGTAACTACCTTGGACCTCATTACGAAGGATAAATATGAAACGTGGGGCTAGACCTTGGAGTTTGCTTTGGGAACTACTGCCTTTATTTCACAGGAGAAAATGCTGACATTCACAATAATATGTACATCTTCACTCAAAAAATAATCAGGGAGAGGGTATCCAAAATAGAAAGAAGAGAGAGGGACAGTAGAAGAAATTCCACTCAACAGAAAACTTATCAACGATAAACGTTAACTTGTGCAAATGAGAATCAGAGCACATCTGCCAAACAAACTCAAGGAAAAAAAGGTGAAAAAATGCTATTCGGTTTTTCTACTAGTAGCAATTTTTCTATTTGTTCCCTTTCACTCCTACTTCCAGACACTCTGAGCATCATAAATAATCATGCAGAGCCTTGGTTTTTTTCTTGCTATGAAAACACAATTCAGATAGGAATGGTTTTTTAAACAGCCAAAACTGGCCACAATGAGAAAGTTTGGCCGTCCCAATTGAATGAGGCACTCTGTCCCAAAAAGCCATAACTATGACAGGTCCCAGGTCCTACTGATTGCCCTGAACTCCCGTGGTGATGCTTTGGTAACAGGGCTAATACCTCCTCAAAGAGAAAATACTGGATATATAAATATCCTGCATGTAGACACAGGATCGGGACCAAATAGTGACGAATTAACATTTGGACTGTATTGCAAATGAAATAGAGGAGTTGTGGTTTCTGAAAGAGATGAAAACAAGACTGGATAATTTTCAAGGTCGTGGAAGAATGTCTTCCATAACTCACTGGGTTTATTGCTAATTGAACAGAATTTAACTGTCTGTGATCATAAGGAAGTTAGAAAATATGTTTTCCTGCTCTTTTCTATTTTGTCTCAAAGTTTATGCTCAAAGACACACAAGCATGTGAGTGAAGCAGTAAAAATAATCTTGCAGCTTTATGCCTACTCAATCAGCCAACCTTCAGTTGTTTGAATGTTTGTTCTCCTGTTAAGTTTTGAGCACCCTTTTCAATGGATATCAGAATTACATATTTCATGTCATTCCAGAATGTGTTACATCCATTGAGGGTCATGCAGAGCAACACAGAATGTGACACTTGTGAAAAGGATGGAAAAGTTCATACTCCTGGTGTACACATGCATCACACACAGAGTAAATTAGCAAACATGTAGAAGGTCTCCTATTACATGGAGACCACGACTTTTTTTTAACATTAATGCNCACACACAGAGTAAATTAGCAAACCTATTACATGGAGACCATGACTTTTTTTTAACATTAATACAGTCACAGAGTATGAGATGAACTATGTTAATGAGAATTTCCATTTGTTACCCGAGTTGGGAAAAAAATTAAAGATTCTGAATTAAGTCTTGCTCATAGTGAGCATTCAAACGGCAAAATTAAAAGGGCATTCAGTGACAGGAATTCTTTACTGTGAGAGTGGTGAGGCACTGGAACAAGTTTCCTAGAGAGGTTGTGGATGCCCCATGCCTGGAAGTGTTCAAGGAAGGTGCACAGGGCCCGTGGAAGATGTCCCTGCCCATGGCAGAGGGGTTAGAACAAGATGTTCTTCAAGGTCCCTTCCAAACCAAATTTCTGTGGCTCTATGAATTTGTGAAAACATCTCTTAGATCGTGACCGAAGGAAAAGCAGCCAGTGCTGACCCACTCTGCAGGTGTGCAATGCTTTGAGAGAGGAGGCTGTCCTGGCTTACACGCCAAAGGAGCCATCAGTTAGGAGACAAAGGGGATTGGGAGCCATTCTGGAATAGGCTAGAAAGTTATAGTTTAGTGTTTACTAGAAGCCCATTTCTAATTTTATTTTGGGCAGACTTGGAATAAATATGGCACAATGTTGTACACAACCTTGCCCTGCTTGGTGGCATGTTCTTCATCATGTCAGCTTTGAAGATCTTCTACATCTACCTTTTTCTGCTGACTTGCAGTGGCTTTCAGACTCTCACTAGAGGTGGCATTAAGCATAAATCTGTAAAATGCTAATGGACCATGGCTATAAATCATTTCACAGCACCTTCATATACAGGAGTGGAATTTAATAATACGGAAATTTGAGAAAAACGAAATACCAACTGTGCAAGTGTAGTGATGACATTTCTCTCTCTTTTTCTCCTCATTAATGCAAAAATTTTGCAAATATGTTTTTCTTGATTTCTTTTTTATTTTTTTAATTTTGGTTGCATTATTAGCTTCCATATTTATATGGAAAGTCCACCCCACTTTATACAAAGTCCACCCCACCTTAGGATGTAATGAAGTGAAAACTCATGTAAACACCTCCTGCCAAAACCAGAACTGCATCAAAACACATATTTTCACCAAATCTTAGTCTTATTTTGCTACAGTGTTCAGTCAATAAAAAAGTAGATGATTAAACAGATGGAAAACACAGGCAAAGGTACAGTGGTCCCTGTGGAAACCAAAGTTGAATTGCCACCAGTTCTTTTCCACTTGCAGTGCTACCAATAGATGTGAAGGAACAGGCTGCACAAAGAGTGACTAACTGCATTCTCCTCTTTCTTGATATGAATTATGTGAATGTACTGGTAGTTTGGAGAAAGGGGAGATCTTAGCACTATACAGACTATACAGACTCTGCCTTCTTTTCTGTGCTCAGCCTTTCATGTTCCCTTCAGGTCATTCTATTTTCTTTTTTCCCTCCCTTTTCTGGATGAGATGCTGAATAGTGAAGCATTGTGCTGGAAAGCTGACAAATAAATCACTGAAATTTTCATCTTGAACTGTCTTAAGGGAACATGAGAATGCAACTCAGAGTAGTTGTTTTTAATTTGTAATCTCAATTTCAATGGAAACTTTTAAGGATGTTGCTGAATCCACCTATGAATTGCAAGCTTGACTCACAGTCAACTGTTCCTTTCATTGTGTGCTTGGGAAAAAAAACCCACATGTATACAGACTTTTTAGTTCATATATGGCAGTTATATGCATGTTATATACCTTCTGAACAAGAAGAGAGTCAGGACATTGAATTAAATCTATGTTTATAGATGTTATTATCAACAATAAAAACCTTATTTTATTAGTATTATACAGAGAAAACAAAAATCAAACCAATGAAGAAACAAAAATAGGATTTTTTACTCTATGAGTTCTAATAAAGATGCTGTTAATTTTTTTAAATGATATTATGAGAAGCCTTAAAACAAACAAATCAAATTTTTTCCCTCTTTGAGACAACACTGACCCAGATGAACTTATTTTCTCCACAGGTAGCACAGAGAGGGATGCATTCTACTAAAAAAAAGATCACTGTTATTCAAAGTACAGATATTTTTAGTGCAGTCTGTCACAGAAAAAGATGAAGTCAGGTTTCATTATGCAATATCACTTACATCCTCTGCTACTTCTTCAAGAAAGACTGTAACTTTTCTAACTCCTGCTTGACATAATAAGTCACTTCCATAAAGTTCAGTGGAACTCATCGATTGTACATTGATAATATTCCCTAAACCCTACAAAATTCATATATCATTAAACCCTAGCTTTAATTAAAAATTGGCAGGAGCAAATGTATTCCTTTGGCAAAGCAAAGTACAGAAATCATATATGTTTCTGATACAGTGATAGACTTTGAAACAAAAATGTGCTATTACAGAATTTGACTTCTATCTAAAACTGAATTAATCATCACATTTGAGTGATCTGTAGGTTTGTTTAAAAAACAAAACAAAACTCCAGGAAAAATTTTAAGTAATTTCCTTTTGTTCTGGATGTTCATTTTCCATATTGAAGTCATCATTTCAGAATAACAACTGAAAAACTCAGATCAAAATTATATGTCAAAATCCCAGCAGATCTCTACCCAAAGCAGCATTTTCCTCCATAATTTTCACTTTCAACTAAAGCAGTTTCTCTAAGTGTTATTTATAAAAGGAAAATGTTTTCTTATTCAGAGGAAAACAGGCTGTGAGAGGCCAGAAAACACTGAGTTCATGCAGCCATCTGCCCCTTAATGTGATCAGCCATACTGTGTGACTTTAACTTCTGTTTTACTCTTAGAACTCTTTCAGAGCAGGTGAAATAATCTATTCTAGTACTTCATCAACCTGACAGGAATTTTTTCCTATTATATGAACTAGATTTTTTTTTCCAGTGAAGTTTAACATTTTGTTTGTGTGTCTCACCCATGACGAACATGGAATACTGTTGTTTTCCAATCCTCCTTCCAGAATTATTCTCCCTATATTGAAATCAAATTTCAATCTCTTATCTCAGCTTTTTAAGCTTAAATAGCTGCAGTTTCTTTCACTCTGTCTTCAGAGGTCATATTATCTAGATGACATCATTCTTATTCTTTGAAATGTTCATACCACTTCTCTTATGTTTTTAATCCCTTGGGCTATACTTCTAAAATAGAGATAGATCAGAATCACCATCACCTGATTTATAGGGTTTTATTGTTTTCCTGATTTTTTTTCTCTTTTTGAGCACACACATGAAGTTTCTTCTCAGAAAAACACTTGAATTTCAGTCACCTGGAATATAACTTCTTCAGTACTGTGTCTTCCAGCATAAGAATATTTATGATCACCAAATAGATCTTTTTATGAAATACGCACTTTTATTTGAAATCAAGAATATGAATTTGAAAACAGAGCCTGCTCCTAGTGAAGTCAGTGCTAAAAACTTTGTGGGAATTCAGTAGAAGGGGAAACAAACCCTTACAGTGCAGCAGGGCAGTAATTTCATTGCCTGTAATGGGCTCCAGGTAAAATCTATAGTCAAAGAGTTGAAGAAGAGTTTGGAATAAGCTTGAACACCAGTAACAGCATAAAGCATTTTATTTCAGTAACTGTAATGTCAAAAAAAAAGGTGCAGATAGTATTTCTTCATGGGAAAACAAGAATTGCTGTGTCACGTAAGATAGAGCAAGAAGTTTACTTCTTTGCTAAGAGCACATTAAAGGTGCATGGTATATACATTTCATAGATTCTTTGCCTTCAGGTTTTTCCAATCTCTCTTGGCTACAATTCATCACTAGGTGTCTGTCCTCTTCCTCATCCAATCCTCACCTATCCAAGCTTAGTAGTGGGAGTTTTCCCTCACAACATACAGCAAGTTTTGAAATACCTGCTGTTTTACTCACAGCCCTGGTAGCACTAGGCAAGTAACATCGGATTCCATATTCAGATATATAATATAGGAAAACTGCTTGAAATATATGCTTTAAATGATCCTTAATGTCTTGAAAGTAAAGTAAAAAGAATGGCTTAGGTCATGGTTATAAAGTGATGATGTAAGATATCACAGCTTCTGAGGGAGAATGTGAGTACTTTTTGGTTATTTGAATTAACATTTTGAATTTGGAGTATTGAATAATGCATATTTTGACAAAAAAAAAGCATGGCTTTCACTCTGGTATGTGCTACTGTGCACTGTTAGTCTGGGCTATCATTACAATCTGCAACCTCAATTTTTGTATTTTCTGGGTTTTGATGGATTTATTGCAGGATACTATACAATAGTACAGTGGAATACTCAGCAAGATGCATAGGATGAGACAATAAAGCTAAAACAGACTTTTGCTCTTCTGCACAGTGTCATGGTTTGACTCTGGCTAAAAGCCGAGAGCCCACACATGGATCTAAAATTTCTCAGAGAAGGGAAAGAAANCAGCATCTCTTCTTCTCACGGCCCACGGGGTTCCACCAGGCCCCTCTGCTCCAAACACAGGATCACAGCCTCTCTTTTCCGGCATGTCTCTGTTCCAGCGTGGAAAAATCTCCCAGTCTTTCCACGGGTTCACAGGCTGAAGAATCTTCGCCCCTATGGTTCCTCACAGATTGCTGGGGCCCTATTCCAGTGTTTAAGGCATCTTCTCTTTCTCCTCTCTCTGACCTTGGTGCTAATCAAGCTCCGCACCCTCCTGTCTCTTAAGCGGCCATGATGTTCTGCGCAGACTTTCTTTCTCTACTCCTTCTTAAATATGTTATCACAGAGGCGTTGTTGCCTGACCTTGGCTAGCTTAGAGCAGAGAAAAACTCTAGCAGCTTCTTAAAGAAGCCTCTCTCCTAGCCCCCCCAGCTAAAAAAAACTCTGGTTACTTAAAACCACAACACACAGAGAACTTGTTTCTTCCTCACTGGTGCATTTCTTGTAAATGACAAACAGGAAAGACTGGCAGATTCAAACTAGAGGTTAAGCAAAGGGTAGCTGAGAAGAACAAGAGTCAGCTACCTTAGTTTAAAAATAGAAATAGAATGAAGCTAGCAACCTGAGGGAATTGACATGGAGCAGATTATGAGGAAATTGGGAAGGTTCTTTTATTACAGTTAAAACAGAGAAAAAATGAAAAAAAGTGCCTGCTTTACCAGGTTCCAGTTCTGCCTCCAGCCAAGCAGAAAAGCTCATGGTATCAAACCAATTAAGAGGAAAATGAAACCTGAAGGCAAACAGAGATCATCCATTCCCTGTATCCTTTCTGTGCGTGCATCTTATAGTGGTGCAAACACACAAAGCTCTCTGGGATGTTTCCCTTTCCCACAAGATGGCCCATTAAAAGGTTAATGTGCACTAAAGTTTTAGAATTAAAGCAAGGCTAAAAAGCTTTTTCATTAAAATTAACTTTAAACATTTGATTATCATTCAAATTAGACTCTCTTGTTCAACTTTTTAATTTGAAAACCAATTCTGATTTAGTACTAAAGTCAGAGGAGAAGAATATATTCTAAGCACTGGTGGGAAGGAAAAAACAGAGTGGATACTGTGACAGGAGCAATGGAAAATTCACAGAGAATCCCATGCAGTTAGGAGATGCTAAGGTGTGTTAGACTTGTTCACTTTATGGCTTGCAAGTACACATCAATTTTGCTCTTAGATTTCACAGTGAGGAGTAGTGTTGGTTGCAAGTTATCATATTCATTGCAGTTCAGCTTAGCAAATTATCTTTTGCAACTGGTAATTTCTAGATACAGTCAAACAACAATTCTTTCCTGTGGAAAAGCATCTTTTTGAGGAAAATCCTGCAGTTTTTGTTATCAGACAAAAATCTGAAGTTTGAGGAAAGTAGACACTGTAGGCACGTGTTTAATGAAAACGTGAGCTCCTACACAAGAAAGTTTGCAGAAAACATTTGGAAGAGCTTAATAATTTTTTTTTGCCTTATAAGTAGCATTTCCTTCTTGTGACATGTTGTGGAGAAAGTTATAAGTATGTAGAATGGTTTGGGTTGGAAGGGACCTTAAATATCATTTAATTCCAACCCCTCTGACATGGGCAGGGACACTTCCCATTAGACCAGATTGCTCAGAGCCCCATCCAACCTGCTCTTGAACACTTCCAGGGATGGGACATAATACATAAATGCATAACAGATAGCCAAAAAGGATTCTCTTTTTCTCTTAAAGTATGGGACTCCTTTAATACTGATGATTTCTGGGGATGTGAGAAACATTATACCCCTCAAATGGTTTCCTGTGCCCTGAAATGCTAAATGATGAAAGTGGGTTCCTCGTTTGGTAAATGTGTGTTTGGTCAAGGTCTCCTGCAGAATAATTTCTGTGGATGGTCAGGCCAGCAGGTAAAGGGATTCCAGCTGGAAGTCATCAGTTCACCAATGACACAAAACAGCTCATTTTCCCTGTTTGTGGCTGCAGTTGGTTGCAGAGAAATCAGGTGGTTGAAAAATCTCGTTAGAAAAAGCCGTTGGATCTGTGTGCTTGCTTCCTGCTATTAAAAGCTTTGTTCCTCATCAGTTTGCAGGTATTTCTTCTTGATGTTACTGTTGAGAAGCTGCTGTTTCTCATTTGCACTTTACTGTAATTATTTGTTCTTGATCTGGACCTTGTAATTTTATTTATCATGACATTTGACATAGAGGAACTTAACGCATTAGGTCTAGGAGAGTCCTTGAAAATCACTCAAAAATTGTAGAGCTCTGTGCCTGGGCTGTTAAATAATGACTTATTTCTGCTCAGCTGACTTTTATTGTTGGTTCTTGTTGGTTTGGTTTGGTTTAGGGGTTTTTCCTGTTTTCCTTTATGTGTAGATCAGGACACTATTACTGACCAATAGAAAAGAAAAAAAGAAGCACATGAAGTTTAGTGGTACTGCCATTTTTTTGAATAAACCCCTAACTACTAGCGGGAAGCAAGTATGAGCTCATTTAACCATATCAGTGATAAGTAAGATGATCTGTTGACATCTCAGTGACACACTAGCAACAGTCAGAAACAAGCTGAAAGCTTGATCAATTCCTAGATATCTTATTTATGTCAATCTTGATGAATTTAATTTTCAAATAATCCAAGCTATTAATTTTGATGGTCTTCTGTGGTGATAAATCCCATAGATTTCCTGGTGACCTCATAAAAACCAACTCCTTGTTCTCCAAATTTATTTTAAATATAGAGACAACATATTCCAGAGCTGCTGTGAGGAAAACCTTGAATGGAAGAACTCAAGATTCAGTCTTATGTTTTATATCTTTTCTCCCAAATAAAAAAAAAGAAAAAAGAAAAAAATATCCATCAAATGAAGCAAATTCCACTCTTTCATACTAGGACGCTGCTTGCAGCGATATGGTGAAGTATATGACCACATCTAACAAGAACACAAGGAATGCTTTGTCCTTGCACACAATGAACCTATTTTGCCAGAGGAACCAAGACAGAACCTAAAGGCAAAGATGAGCCCTTTGAAATGTATGAAAACCCTTCATAGCCATCTTCACTATGATAATAATCTATCCAAATGATGGAGGCTGGTTTCTGACAGGGAGTTCTACATCAACACCTGGTTTCCTCTCAAGAAAAAGACTCACTTTTACTCCATAATGATGGTAATTTAAGCAATATTATCCAAGCTTTCATTGTAGTTTTTCCTTTATATGCCATAACTCAAAGTAATTAAAGAAGTGGCATGCTAATAGTCAGTGATGCCCCAAATACAACAATAGAGTCTAAGTGTCAATAAATCTATAGGTAAAATGAAGTGCAAATGTGATGATGTATTGAGGAATTAATGCCCAGTGTAAGTTCCACAGCAGTTATCTTCTCTTTCACAGTGGAGTCCTAAATCAATTCCTAATGTACGAAATACACAATCAGTTTAGTTTCCCTTAGTGTTGCTTTAATTGCTGTCATTCTTAGGGGAGAAAAAGAAAAGCATGAAACACCACAAACCAGCAACAAAAATCAGTATTAAAGAAAGAATAGACAGCCAGAATTCCTATCTGAAATACAGATGGTGTTAAAGTCCAAAACCTGACTTGAATTTTACACCTGAAATCAAGGGCTAGGACTTTTCTGCACTCCTGCTTCATGTATAGAAAGGAATGAATATAGACTAATCTAAATTGTGTTTTCATAAGTTGTTTATACTGCATAAATAAGGTACAGCAGCTGTTTGAAAGGCAATTTGAACTAAAAGGTCTCTGGATTGAATCCTAAAGTGCTTATATTCAGTTTTTTACATTGTGTTCTGTTTTCAGAATCACTGGTGAATTTGTTAAATCACTGGTGTGCTTGTTAAGGAAAATAATATTGCATGACTGCTGGCTACCCTTAGACTCTCTCCTTGAGCCTAAACATTTGTAGCTGAATACAAAACCTTTGACATGGTTGTCTTTACTGAACCAAAACAAACTGCAGTGAATTCTTGTTTAAACTCCATCAGCCGTGATGATTACACTGTATTTGTAATGAAGCAAGGCCTCCTAATAACACTATGAGGACACATTCCATGGTGTGGAATAGTTTTTATTGTATATATGAGTTCACATGCCATTAGCCAGACTTTTCAAATGTGTTCCAAACAGCTTATAGAAAAAACACTAACGTGCTGAAACAAAATTATTAGCAAGATCAATATCACTGAATAGACAATTTTTCTCTACTCACTGTTGGTAACTACTCTAGCAAGACTGGAAGACCAGCTATAAACTGAAAAAGAGTAAATTTAGATTAGATATTAAGAAGAAATTCTTTCCTGTGAAAGTAGTGAGACACTGGCACAGGTTGCCTGAAGAAGTTGTGGCTGCCCCATCCCTGGAAGTGTCCAAGGCCAGTTTGGATTGAGCTTGGAGCAACTTGGTGTAGTGGAACGTGTCCCTGCCTAGGGCAAGGGAGATTGGAAGTAGATGATCATTAAGGCCCCTTTCAACCCAAGACATTCTATGAATATATTCTTAATATACCATTTTGGAAATTATTAGTTCTGAATCAAAAATCCCAGCTCTTCCCAGAAGTCTGTTAAGATTTTATTTAAGTTTTATTNTAAAGGCAAAGATGAGCCCTTTGAAATGTATGAAAACCCTTCATAGCCATCTTCACTATGATAATAATCTATCCAAATGATGGAGGCTGGTTTCTGACAGGGAGTTCTACATCAACACCTGGTTTCCTCTCAAGAAAAAGACTCACTTTTACTCCATAATGATGGTAATTTAAGCAATATTATCCAAGCTTTCATTGTAGTTTTTCCTTTATATGCCATAACTCAAAGTAATTAAAGAAGTGGCATGCTAATAGTCAGTGATGCCCCAAATACAACAATAGAGTCTAAGTGTCAATAAATCTATAGGTAAAATGAAGTGCAAATGTGATGATGTATTGAGGAATTAATGCCCAGTGTAAGTTCCACAGCAGTTATCTTCTCTTTCACAGTGGAGTCCTAAATCAATTCCTAATGTACGAAATACACAATCAGTTTAGTTTCCCTTAGTGTTGCTTTAATTGCTGTCATTCTTAGGGGAGAAAAAGAAAAGCATGAAACACCACAAACCAGCAACAAAAATCAGTATTAAAGAAAGAATAGACAGCCAGAATTCCTATCTGAAATACAGATGGTGTTAAAGTCCAAAACCTGACTTGAATTTTACACCTGAAATCAAGGGCTAGGACTTTTCTGCACTCCTGCTTCATGTATAGAAAGGAATGAATATAGACTAATCTAAATTGTGTTTTCATAAGTTGTTTATACTGCATAAATAAGGTACA